>BDMR012750649.1:0-12241 GCA_002091895.1 Caridina multidentata
TGCTATATTTTACTAAACAGTGTAATATGTAAGGATGAGGTTCCCTTCACTTTCTCTTTTCAGTCTTTGAAGGAAAAATAGTGTGTTGAAGTGTCCGATGATACGTAAAAAAAAATTCTTTTTTTACTGCTACCATTGGAAAAAAAAAAAAAAAAATTCTTGCAGTTATTTGAAATTAGCATAACCTAAATAATTGTGTGTAGAAGAAGAAACAAAAATGTATTTAAAGAGAACATTTTCCTGAACTTAAAGCCATAGTTTTTGCATCTTCACTTACAGGCACTTACATAAGTTTATATTTATATCTAACTTCTCTTTCAAAAGCATATCAAAGAATGTTACTTGTTAAATTACAGGAGAAAGCATGAATATAGTAATGTTAAAATATTTAATTAGTTTTTCCCGTGAAAAAATTACCAAAAATTAAGTGTGAAGTGCAATTTGGTTTATTATAATATGTCAGTTAATTTCATCCATTTCCTATTGTGCTGCTGTTAGTTATTCCCAAACTCGGGAATATTGCTTCCAAAAGGGTCTCAGCAACTGACGAAAGAAAATTTGAACAATCAGAATGGAAAAAATCAAAAATTTAAAAGTTTTAGCATTTACTCTGACTTGGTAGGAGCATCACTTTCTTTACCGAGATTAATTACAATTCAAATGCAATATTGAAATTTTCCTATTAATGTGCCAGAGTTTGCTTTTGAAGGAGGCCTTCGGGAAACTTTTATGTTACTTGTTGGAAACATGAGAATTCTAAGTATTCCCTGTAAAGCAAAGGGAACAAAAATAATAAATACCCCTGAGTTTAGTCATATTTTACAATGCTGACATTCAACTGTTTATTCACCAAAGTTTGGCAGTTTATATGAGCTTTATAAATATATTTTTGTCTTCAACCATTGAGTGGGAAATTCTAATTTTAAATTATCATAAAATTGCTTTTTGTTTTTATTCTTGCTTGGTCTAATCTCAACAGCCTTGTAGGGTATAAGTTGTGTCTGTGGGTCACCTGTGCTCCCTCATGCATTTATATTTTTGCTCTTGCCTACCCCATTTTTAACTGCCTAGTAGGGATAAATTTGTCAATTGGGCCTCTGTCCTCCATCATCTGCACTTCTGTTCCACTGGGAGTGTGGCTATTTTGCATATACAGATCATAATATCCACTTCTATTTTTGCTGACCGTGTTCTGGTGTCTCAAACAAAATATCATTTTGTAAACTAGCACACCAAATAGTTTCATTATATGTAATCATGCATTTCCTAAGGAAACCACCTAAGGGTTATTCTGCTACCATAGTCTTGAATGACCCTTGGACATGAATCTTTTGATTTCAGACCTGTCCATTCAGTTATATATGTGTTACTGAGGCATACTCCCCAAGACTGCCTTCCCAAGTTTCAGTCTATGCACTATGTTATGTATGGTTACATTTCAAACTCCAACCTCTTATGCTTCACTAGTCTGTTACAATTGTAACATACATGTGGTACCCCCTAAGCTGGAACATTTTCCTGGTAAGATTTTTTTTTTTTAATGTTCCTAGTAAGATTTTTTTTTTAATCGGTTCTGATCATTACTCTTTACATGTTGCATTATCTTTCTAGAAGTTAAAGTGGACTTGGGTGATGGCAGTGGTGGTAGTTTTGCCATCAGATTTTTTGCAATGTCATCTTCCCAGGGTTCCCAAATAGTTTGGATGGGTACCTTTAGTGATGCATGAAACAATTAGAGCCTCTGTTGCAGCACTGTAGCATTTCTTCAGGTAATTCATATATTTTTCTCTTCTCTCTTGCTCTTAATATCATGCTGATGAGTATTACTCTGACTGCTCCCATTTGGCAGAAACCTGTGGTAAATCACTTCAGACTTTTTGTGATCACTCCTCATGTAAAAAGAAAAGAAACACCATCAACAACTGATTGGTCAGCTTAGGGCTCTTCCTAGTGGCCTAGTATGACTGGAGAACACCATTTTGCTGCAATATTGGGGAAGGAGTTCCTCTAAAACTACAAAATCTTGGCCCAAAGGAACAAATACCTAATTTGGTAGGGATGATGATACCTTACTTTGTCACTCCTACTGGAAGAATGAAGGTATTAAGAAAAATATGTTCGAGTTCTGTGTTTTGATGGCTTTTCCTAAGCTAGCTCCCTTGCAGAGTCACAAGCAACATCAAAGCTGCCTCAGACTTATCAGGGCAAAGGTGCCACAGACATGAGGAATTGATTTGGGAGAGAGGATGTCTTCACTTATTAAGAAAGTCTTTCCCTTGTTAAAAACTATGAGTCAGTCTCTGTTTCTCATGGCTTCTTCCCAAAATTGTTTACCTAAACAGTCACCACCTTGACTGCCTTACCCCCTAAACATGTCTACCCAAAGGTTCTACCAGTCTTCACAAGCCAGGTTGGTTAGTGCTTAGGTTGTATTTTCCTATTTCCTCTTAAGGTGATAGCTACATCAAGTATACCTAGGATCCCTGTAGGATTCCATCAGTCTCCTTATGAATTAGACCTCCACTTTCTTCATCAGAGTGCCAGAGAACATGGAGAACATGACCTCTATTTGCTGGGTTGCTCTATCCATGCTGCCATAAGGATTACAGTCTCATCTGATATTTCAGGACAATGGTATTCAGAAATTCAACATTCCTCCAAATCAAGTCTTGAATGGGAAGTGGAACATTGGTAACCTGTGGCAGATGACACTAAGATGACAATCGGTAGGAGGCTGGCATTCTTAGACAGACTGTCCTATCCGATGGCTAGATCATACTTCACACAGATTCTAGCACGTACGGCCAAAACTTCCACAAAGTTCTTGAAAGTCAAAGCCATAGCCATAGCCTTCAGAGACTATGGTTGTGCAGTCCTCAACAGGAACAAAGTCACACTATATCAAAACCCTTCCAGCCCTTCAATGCACAGTTCTGTATTGCTAGTCCCATTTGCTCTCTCGTCTTTCCTTCCTCCAACATGTTGAGAGGCAACACCAGGACTGCGAAACTAGAATGGGAGGGGGTTGCCAGGTTTTCTCTTTTATACCAGTCAAATCTGAGGTCTTTAATATTTCTGAAGAAAACTTCATTCATGACTTCAAACCTCAGAGATCTGGTTTCTGCATTAAAAAATCTGGACATATTATAACAAAACTATGTAATGTATTACTCCACCACTACCTTAAGGCTTGACAAATATTCTTCAACCTATCTGAGTATAAAGAACAGTGCCATCCAAGTCCCTGAAAATGCTAGCAGAAAGGTTTGCTTGGCTTGCAAAATGTTGCCTTGTTGCCCTTTCCTATTAACCAATCAGAGCTTCCTTGCTTGATTAAGTCACTCTGGGGAAAAAGCTCCATTACAATCTGCAATGCTCATCCCTGCTGAAGTTTGAATCTTTAAGAAGTTAACTGCTAGAGGTTAACAGCAAGCCAAACATAAAAGTTTTCATGCCTTTTGTTCATTTTGTATTATCTGAATCCTCAGGAATAAAGCTGCAATGACTGCTAGTCAATGACCATGTGCTATTTCCTACAAGCTGATATTTATCTCAACTCCTACAAAGAGAAACTGTCAGAGTTTCATGATTATACCTGGTAATAACCTCCATCACCAGACCAAGATAAGGTAATTAACTGTTACCTATTTAAATACTAAAATAAAAATTTCTTTACGGACTGCAAAATAACTGGCTAATTATCTGTTCTGTTGGTTCCAGATTCCTGGGAGAGAATTCTGAATCCTGACCCCTTTAAAAAACAGAAAAAGTTAAGAAAGAGTATATCTTTGGAAGTAGAAATTTAACCCTAATTGTTAATATTATACTGTAATTACTAATTTTAACACCATACCATCTTTAAAAACGTCTGTTGGTCAAATAACTGTCTCTGTCAATTGGTTGTCTTACAAATTTCATTCACTCCAGCTGCATACCCTGATGATAATTTTCAACTACTGCATCATTTACTAGTTACAGTGTGATATATCATTCTTTGTCCATTTTGAATAAAAAATCCTATCAAAATTTACTGCAGTTTACAAATATTTCTATAACAGTACTTGAAAATTTCAAGCATATTATCTGTAAATGTTCCAGCTGAAATTGATCTCACATTCTCTTTTCACTGTGCAGAATCTATGCTTCAGTGACTGACAATTTTATTATCTCTTAATTATCATATAGCATTTCTTTCTTCAAACAGCCATTACATTTTCATTTTACTCAAGATGCAGACAAGCAACTCTAACATTTTATCCAGATTTTAGGTTTTTTAAGATGAACTGCATCCAAACAAAATGCTAAATACTTTAAAAGGTAATGTCTTATCCTATTGTATTTTACAACAAAAAATTTATTTGTAACCAGAAAAAATAAGAGCTTCAGGACATACATATTTCAAATTTATATACACAAAGAAATTTTAAAACTGAGGATTTGAATTTTATAATAAAACAAAATCCAGCACTACTGTTAAAAGATTTAGCCAGATTAAAAGGATAGCAACCCACTATTAAGTGAATTAATACTTAGTACTTCAACATATGCAGACTTACAGCAGAATGGTTAGTTATGTATATAGCTATCATTACAGCTGTGTTCATTTTATTTATGCATAATACTTCTAACAAGCCACTTACCAGTGGTGAAGAAATGACCATTGTTGTGAATTTCAAGCTTCCACTTTCCTTCAGGACGCTCACCCCACATGTGGACAGTCAGGAAAGGCCAAGACTGTCAAAAAAAGTGGCACTGAAAATTAACTACTTCAGTCATTGGAACTTCATTTTTTTTCATGTAGTAAAAGTAACACCTTATTTAAAACATAAATAAAACAAAAATTACCCTGTAACTTTCACAATTTTATTTCAAGGTCAGACTGACAATGATACCACAACTCTATATATATATATATACAGACTTACACAATGATGATGATATATCACTTCTGATGTTACAACTCCAGAACACCTAGTAATAAAGCATTAAAAAAATTCCAAAGCTCTGGCTATTATTTCAATTTACAACAGTGGCACTTACCTCTCGGAAATCATACAGTCTTGAATCAATGACATTACTCTTGCAGCAAACCATCATGCTATGCATCTTCTTCATCCGAATATCAAAAGGCTACAGTTCTTACAAAATATTCAACACGTTACTAGGTTATGTTTCAACCTGATTTTAATATTGACTTGATGACATGCCATGAAAATATTTATCAAATACACTTACTTTTGTAGACCACTGTACTAAATTACATGATCTTCCTTAAAATGTGGTTAAATTTATAATTATCAGGTAATAAAACACTTTTTACCTTTAATCACGTTACTCCTTCATCTCATCTAATGTTAATGCTAATGCACATAATACAGCACTTATTAACAGTTTGTCTTTTGAAGTAGCGGTAATACCTAGACTGAGCATAAAGTGAATCAAAATGCATTAGAAAAACTTACGTGGAAACCTGACCGAGAATTATCATGTGGACGCTGTGCAAGTAATGTGGATTTTGTTCCTGCTGGTGAAGAGAGATATATTTCTATGTCACCACGACGATCTGCTGTTAAAGTGACCTGAAATCAAAGGATTTCTAAATAACTTATGTATTCAACACAAACTGCTTTTATAAAATACGATTATAGACTGTAAGTTATCTCCAAATGATAGGTGTAACCATTCCCTTATTGCAGTGCAATACCAAAGACCAAAAACGTCATGGAATTCACTTAGGCACAACATAGAAAGCCTACTAACACAAGCAGCAGCTCCTGACCCTACAATGCAATGATCCAAAATTTTAGGGGGAATGCAACATTATTAATATAAGTATAAACTACATAAAAAAATATAAAAGCTACTATGAAGTTCCAGATTTAAATCCCCCTTTAAAAAATACTACTGCTTACCCAATATGTGATGAAATAAAATACAAAGTACCATTTTTATTACCTTAGCTTGAACATGTTCCAAGTAACTCACTCCAGGGCAATCAACAACATCTAGCTCCAAAGTGACAAAACTCTTTTGGGGAATCAATCTGTGGAAATGTTTTCAGTTACAATTTATTTACTCAGATCATACAGGCACTGTATATGGTGGCAAAGCTTTATAATCAAATCTGCTCAGATAATCAGACTTAATCTTATGATATTTTGTGTATTTCAAAAATCTAAGCCAACTGAAGTTGAATTTTGAGTGAATAAATGTCAACAGTATCATATTAAGGCTCTGCAAATGCCAATATCCTATTAAGACACTGATAAATTTAGATTTCCAAACATATTCTCAAATATCAGAGTACAATAGAGTAATGTACTACTTCTAAAAGGAGATTAGAAACAAATACATACTTATCAACATGAGATGCATCTACTTGACATTTGCGTTGAATAGGCACACTTGTCCAATTCCTAGCAAGCTGTACCATTGCATATGCATCCATAAGGCCATATCCAAACCTAAAGGGGACAACATAAAATGTATTTCACAAAAAAAGCTGACACAGTTCTATCAACAAAGCTATCATGATGAATTTTCTAATACAAAGCTAAACCAATTTTTCTTCAAAAGTTCCTTACATTTATGGAAACTTATATTAAGTGTTAAGAAAATGGATAGAAGTATTTGTCCAAAATTTTTCTTGAGACTGCTAGGATGAACAGTTTCACACAGCAGTAAATACTTTTTTTCCACAGCACATGTTACACCTTAGAAATAATGGGACCATGACAGCCAAACTGAATGTTATTGTTTTTTGTGCCTTCTAAAAAAAAACACACAAAAACAAAAGAAAAATTATTCTTTTTCTAAAGTATTTGTCTGTCAACAGAGTAAACAGTAACTAATATATGATACACATTTCTATTATAATTCACAGACTTTACCAATGTGACATAAGAGTAACTACCACTAGGCTGGGAGAAAAGAGTTAAGAGTAAAACTTGTGCTAAGTTTACAAAATTAATACGCAGTTTGAATTTCCAGTATTTTGAAGAGGTAGAAATCAATTCGAGAACCCTTTCTAAATATTCACTGTATTACTGTACTTAAAAAGTGTCCAGAGTTAATGAATCTTGGATTTAGATCAACATGCAAAGGATGAATGATATTCAATTCTCTGCCTCATGTTAAGTTCCCTCCCACTTATAGCTCTGAGTTCCTCATTTTGGAGAGAATATAAGGCCATCCAGTCATGGTCCAGTGTAAAAACTAATTTATTCACATCTAATGACAGAACAGTGTTGAAAATTTAAGGTAAACTGCCAGAATAATAAATGATAAATTGATTGTAAACTTTAGCAGGAAAATAAATAGACTGATGGATGGAAAGAGTAAAGTAGTATTTAGAGTATTACAAGACAGTATCTTAAGGTCATTTATGGCACAATATGCTTTCAAAAAAACTGCAGGCAACTTGTATCTATGCAGATAAATGGAGAAAAATGAAGTGAAGGATATATACAAATTACATCAATATCACTGATTTGGGTATAGAAGGGTAATGATAAGTTAAAGAATATTCAAAAACATTAAATGAGGCATACCTGTGAGACACATGGCGACCAACCCCATTTCTTTGCCAGTCTGGAGCTTCCAAGTTCTCTGGTCTTCCAGTCCGAACAACAATATGTTGCATATCTCGCCACGTTAGATTTTTGTTTACCTGCATTAGATATAATACTTAAACCAACTGCATGTTTATTAATCACTAAGAACCACTTTACTAAAATTCAAAGTTCAATTTTCACATTCCTTAGCAGTATATAACAAATCTAAATGCATGAATACTAAATTATAATACCTGAAGAGCTAAAGCACAAATTGCTGCAGCCAGAGGTGCTGATGCAGATGTTCCAGTGTGTGATGGGGTGCACGAGTGGTGAAGATCAGTGGTAACGATCTGGCGCTCGCCTAATGATCCAGAGCTGTATGTTGTAGCCAAGGTGGAACTGCAGGCCTCAGAATACCACGGAACACGCCCTTTTTCTGCAAATATAAAAAAATTAAAACAAAATTATTACTCAATTAACATAAGTACTGAAAAAAGGAACCATAACAAAAAAGTAAAACCATTATCAATAGCTCTTAAAAATTTCACTCTTCACAATCATTGGTTAGTACTAAAACATTTTAAGACACTGCCCATAATAGTATTTTCTAAATTCTAATACAGTAATTCTCTTGGCTCTAGCATACACATCTCATTTTAATCAATCTTAATCAGCTTATCTTCACCTAGGGATTTTATCCCTTAAATCTAAATATAATAGCATATTCAGATCAACTAAACCATTTCACTTTGGAAAATTTACAGAATCAAGCTAATAACAGTTATGCAGGCCTTCCATTCAAAAAAGAACTTTACATCTCAACTAAATTATAATGCTGAAGTTAGCCTGAGAAACTGCAAGTAGTAAGACACAATTACACAAGAATACATTCATATCAGTTAACAAATAAGAAAAAAACATAAATACTCAATATATAACTGAAAAAAGGTTACAAATGCATGTGATAATGAACATAATACATACAGACTAAAAAATTATGATGTCTAATTTTTATTCCTTTTTTTTATCTCCTTTCACAATCAGACAGTGATAAATGACGATATAAGCTTGGAGTCAGTGTAGCAATATGCAAAACAAAACTTTAAGCACTGAACCTACTCTATTACACTTCATTATTAATATGAATGAAACCATGCTCCATCAATCTCCCTTTTAGTCAAACTTCTGAATCATGAGAGGATACTGATTTAAGGTAAGTGGGTACGTGCTTAACCACAAATGTACTTCAAACAAGCTTGTAATTTCAATAAAGTCAAATTTAAGGAGCACCATATCTTTATCTTCCATTAAAACTTCCTTTCACATGAAGAACTATAATAATCTCTTCTTAACACATTTTCCATTTTATTTGCTAATTAAACTATGTTATGGAATGAATATAGGATGATTGTGTACTTTTGATAGGAATGCAGTACATGTAGAAGTTTTACAAGACCTGTGGCAAAGAACATTGAGGAGGTAAGTTTACAGGGAAACTTAGCACAAAAAGTTTCATTATGTTTGCTGAATAATGCCAGAATAATTCAAAACTTAAGCAACTTGATATTGTGGATATCAAACCCTAAATGAATAAAAATGGCAAGCATATTGCCATAAGAGGGAGAGATTAGAAAAGGAATAAAAAATTATTTGAAAAACAAAGAGGATATAATGTTATGATTACACAAAATGGTAAAATGTTAAGACTTTCAGCTGAAGTCATCCTCTTAACCTTTTCCAGTATATGAACCACACAAACTCCACAGGTTGAGAACCTCTACCCTAAAGCAAAATTCTTATGCAGAATAAGGTATCTGATACTCATAAATAAAATACTCAATAATTACATCTTGTGGGCATTTTTATGGAATATACCTGTAGCAGATGAGATGCTCAAGGTCCATATAGAATTGGTGTATCCATCACAGTTGCAGTTGTCTTGATCACGTCCACCATTCCCTGATGCCCACACAAAAATTGATCCTTTACCACCACGACCCTGCAAGTATTGATTTTGCTATATAACACTAATAATTCCAAAAAAGTACTGAACTCTAACATGACAAACAGAAACAGAAGCCAAAATATTTGACCCACTGCAAGCAAACTTCAAGACAATTTCTCTAACTGACATTCAGAAACTAATTAAATGTGGAAACATCTACATATCGGTGAAAACTTGCAACAAATTCCTATAGTATTACACTTTTACTGACCTACCATTTACAGTACATCACATAAATACAGGTAATCTGTTTTCTAGGAAGTACAATCAGCTATTAAAATACTGCTTTCAACACTGCGGAAGTAAAGAACTGAGGAACTCAAGAGTAAAACTATAGGGCTTTGTTCAAATTAATACATAAACTAAGAAATGGCATGGACATAAATAATGAATTGCTGCTGCAATTACTGGAAATGATGTTTGTTCAAAGTTTTATTGTACAAATGAGACGTTATAAGTAAGAGGCGTATGCCGGGAACCAGTTAACGTTTTCGTTGTTTATTATACCCATATTAGACCTTACAACTAAAAGAAAAAATTCTCAGTTGCTCCAATAGGTCATAACAACAGATCCTGCAATTGTCATGAACTTTTCTTAATACAAATGACAAACTGCACAGTAACTGTTTCAGTAGCACAATAAAATATTCTGTTCACTACAAATTTATATGCTTAGGTATGCCAGTTATCTCTGAACAGCTAGATAATCATTTATCTTTGGGTAAAGGAAACTTGACAAGAAAAATATCTAGTAATACCAATATTTAATTATTGTACCACACTAATTTGTAAAACAAATAATAAAGTTATCAGATGCAGATAACGTGTTATATGATATATATTCTTACTTATTTAAATTTTAATATTAAAGTGAAGGGTCTTCTGAAAATATTTTATGAAAGGAATCTCTGGTTTTAAATGAAATAACATTAATCTTAAAACCTTCAAATCTGGTGTGACATTTGTATGATCTTAACAAAACTATTTGCAACATGCAAGAAAACAAATGTTTTGCAAATATGAAGTCTCCTAATATCTGTGATTTTTTTCCTATAAAGGTAACATGCTCCTTCATTAACCCTAATCTTGTTTTGAGCTAACACCCACCCTCTGGGGCCAGGAACTTTACTATAGATGGGATTTGACTTGTGTTTTTGAGGCCCCTGGATCCAAGAAACGGGTAATTTTTTTTTTTCTAAATGTATAACCAGACTGCAAGGGTTAAAAATGAGTGTGCAGTAAGAACTAACATTTTTTATTCCTTCAACAAAAGCTCTGGTTGCTAATTCACCAGGACCATCAACTGTCTTGCCATCATCATCTGGACCCCAAGATGCTGAGTATATATCGATATGCTGTGGATTTAGAGCCAGAGATCGTGCTTCGACAGCATCAGTGACATCACCATCCAGCATTCTGACACCTGAAACAATGATAATGCATAATTCAAGGCACATACAAGAAACCTGTCAGTCTGCCAAAGTGGTATTACATTTCTTGAGTAAGAGAAAATTTTAAAAAATAACTAAGTACAAAGACACAAAAAGTTAAAACTGCATATATGCTTTCTAGCAAATGAAATTTACTATATAGGTAAATGTTCATTATGACATATCCTGCTAAAAATAAAACAGGCACTTAAAATGCCTCACCTCCAACAGAAGCTTCAAATGCCACACCCACAGCACAAATTGAGTTATTAGCGTCTGCTGCTACCTCTCCTGCACAACGTGTACCATGACGATTGGAATCCACTAGGTCATACCGAGGCATTGGATCAGGATCATGACTGTTAACATCGTAAGATGCATTTGGGTCCTGCAAAATTTAAATAATGGGTGAACAATAACAGGATAACTAAGCATATTTTAAAGAGAGTTTATGAAAATAATGCCAATGTAAGTTGCTAATACAGTCCAGGTAATAAAAGAGATAAATTACAAACACAAATGATCACAAATATTAGCCTATTACTAAATATATATAAGAAAATATAACTAATGCACCTGTTACATCCAGTATTAAAAGTAATAAACAACTCAATACAGTAGTTAATAACTAATTAACCAAGGAATACTCACATAATTTTTAATAAGATCTGGATGATCCTTTTCCAAGCCATCATCCAAGATAGTGACGACAACTCCCTTACCAGTAACTCCTTCAGACCAAGCAGGCTGAACATTCATGTCTAAGCCCCCACCTCGATTCTGTGGGAAAAGGAATGATGAAATGTATACAAGGGGTCCTAAGCAAATTAAGTTATTATGGTATGGTAAGCAATTATTTTTGAAATATTATCTATGGATGAAATCAAGACATGTACAATTAATGGATGCTTAATGAAAGATCACTGAATATCCTGAAACTTTGCAAGACTCACCAAGTACCACATCTGCGGCCATTTTGGGTCATTCATCCAAGTTGATCTATAGCTCCTCGTTGTTTGGGGAAAAAAATCCCTCTTTACACGACGTTTCACAACTTGTTGTTCAGCCCATCGTACCTGTTACAAGAGTATGGCAATGTTACTTTTCTCATGTATTACATCAGTTCAAAACAATAATAATTCACACTTAAAACTGATAAATTACATGAGAGTAAAATTCGAACATAACAGTTTCTTTTATTTCCTGGTGGACTTCAATAAGCATTAGAACACATGAAAAACAACATATTT
>BDMR012750650.1:0-12311 GCA_002091895.1 Caridina multidentata
ACTTCATGTGAGGTAAACTTGAAGTTTTTACATAGGTGGCGGGGAGGTTGAAAAACCAATTGTGTTAGGGTACAATTGGTTTTTCAACCTCCCCGCCACCTATGTAAAAACTTCAAGTTTACCTCACATGAAGTGTTAAGTAATGAAATAACATGTACCAGACCAAGGAAAATTTAAAAAACAAAAAAAAGTGCATATTTTTATGTGAAAATTACAATGAAACGGAATCTTTATACCTTTCTCTATTTCCAAATAAATAATAAAACAGCACAAGGCAACAAAAAAAGGGCTCCATATATGTATTGGGCGCACGCACGTACGCACGCACGCACACACACAAACACACACACACACGCGCGCGCAGTATGCAATGAACGTAAACCACAGGTAAAGACAGTATTATAAGGAAAGCGAGCTGCAGTGAAAGTTAGAAAAGCGTGTAACGAGAGAAGAATGTCCTTCGGAGTTTAGTCAAGGAGTTCATTAGCCTTACCATTCATATACTTCATGGCCACTACAAAGTACAAAGTTTATCCAGAAAAATGAGATGGTTTTCAGAATAAAGTGGCGGAGCATGAAAGGACACAAGTATAGATCAGTTTTTATCGTGTTTAGAACCTCTTGCAAAAGTCATACGCGCGTATTGGAGACTGGAATTTTGCCAAGTATTTCCTCTTGCTAAACAACCGCTTGGAAGCTTTAATCGCCTGATAGAAAGACAGCGTTTTAATTTGGATGAATAGTGAATAGACTTTAATGATCATTTGGTATTTCCTTCTTTTTACTATTTCTTTCATTCTTAATATTATATGTATATAGCTTGCTTAAGCAAAAGATGAGCTTACGTATCATAGTTCGAAGGTTTTTTTTTTTCAAGTTAAAGAAGACTGTAATCGTAACTGTGGCTTTCATTGTATTAATATATTGTGAAGGACGCATTACTTTTTTTATAAATCCGTTTTAATGTTGTCTTGACATAATTATTGATGTCCCATATGTGGACGTTTCACAGAATCTATTGTTTTTAAATACTTGAAAGAATAGTGAATGGAGAGCATGTAGATTTTAAATGTTGTAGGAAGAGGCCTGTAGCTATACATTTTGCATTGTTCAAATTTAGCAGCAATCAATAAAAGAACATTAAAAACAATTTACATTTTACATTAAGAATTTATATTGTTTGTTAACAGCAGTATATTCAAATCAGTTTGTATGATTAAATAAGAGCAGGTTTTTTTTTCCCTAGACTGTTATATCTGTAGTAATGCTCTACAACCGTCTTTTTTTTCCAGGAGTTATTTACAGATATAAATCTAGTGTGTGAAGGTAAACGATATGCTCTACACTCATCTATCTTGGCAGCAGCAAGTCCCCCCATATGCAGTTTGCTTAAGAGGTCACTTGAAAAGGGTCAGTCACCTGATTATCATCAACAACCGTTCTGTTTCTTCACGGTGCTTGATGTAACGGAAGTCGAAAGGAACGGAAAGAGCAATAATCAAAAGGATGGTATACCTACGGATGATGAAAAGAAGAAAACATCGAAAAACTCCAAAGTTTTGTTGAGACTAGCGACCTCTGTTGAAGGAGAAAGAATTATCTCAGTTCAGGGGATTGAGCAGTGTATAATGGATCTTTGTATTCGCCTCATTTATTGCGAAAGATTGAGAATCAAGAAATCCTGTATCCTGAGATTCGTTTCAGTTTCAAGAACACTGAGAGTACTCGGTACTAAGCAGTTATGTCAAGAACTGGAACAGTCAATGCTGGGTGAGCCGACCAAGTTTTTGCTGAACCATGTGCCTAATGCAACTGAAAACTTAACTGTATGTGCCGAATCTAGCAAGAGCAGGCGTAAATATGAATGCACTAGGAAAAGAACACATAGCAAAGGTAAGGTTGTCCCCCCCAGTGAGCAAGTACTTCAGTCACATGTTTTTCCTGTTCAGTATACTGAAATCGTAACCCCTCATTGGAAACCTTCTTGTTCCAGTAAGACTAGGAAAAATGCAAATGTTAATATTAACCCAGAGTATTACAGTGAACTGCCCCCAGTGCCAAAGTTTTCAAAAAGTTGTTTGCTTCCTCAATTTAACCCAAATCTTGTTGTTAAACATACTAGTAGATATATTGGTGATATCAAAGTGATGGGTGATGACCGCAGTGAACCTGTAACCCACGTTTGCTATCCATCTGATGCTAAATGTGAGAGGGACTATGAAGCTAAAGGTACAATGTCTTCCAAACAAAATCCTTCTAAGCTCATGAATCTTGAAGAATTTGAAGTAAATCATGATCAAACCAGTGTGCCCTTTTCAAACTCGGAGCTCGGCAGTGTTTCCAGTAACATAAGTTCTACTAACAGTATGGTTAGAGCAGATGTTTTCAATCTAAGTAGCTTGATTAGCTTTAACCCTTTTCCAGTACAGATACTTTGTGCCAGTGAGAATGCGAGCCTCAAACACGAAGGAAATGCTGACTTTGATAAAGCAGCTACAGTTGGAGGCACTGAGTCATCCTTGATTGTTCGTGAAACATCCAAAACCCCTGGGTTAGGCCATTCTAAATTAGCAGCAACTTCATCAGACTTTTTCTCAGGTTTGGCTAAGGAGGAAGTTGATTTTGTAGGTGAAACGTATAAGTTTACAGGCAATAATTTCAACAGGTTTCTGAATGTGATTGAGCATCAAAACAGTGGAAATAAGGTAATAGTTTCAACACCCAGAGTAATTCCTTTGAAAATCTTATCAGAGAGAAAGGAACCTTTTAAAGAGTGCAGTGATTTGGAAACTGGTATTCCAGTTGTCAATTATGGTTCAGGCAGTATTGTGGAAGTGAACACATCTGCCATAACAAATTATTTTAGCGGTCTTGGTTTACATGATTGTCCAGTTGTGAACACGGGTGTTGTAGATCCTTATAATAGTTCAGCCTGTGCTACCTTAGCAGTAAATGTTTCTAATAAATTTGAGCATTTAGCACAAACTTCTGAAAAGATCACCTGCTCTACAGTTCATGGTAATGTCCCCAATATCAAAGAAGGAACCATGGACATTAAAAATGTGCCTAGAGTGTCCTCTCTGAAATCCACTGTGAATATGCTATTTGATGGTGAGACATCCTGTACAAAGGAGTCGGAAAGTCTTCTCAGAGTCTCAAAGAAGAAGGGAATTAGAACAAAGATAAGAAATGTATTTAAGTTTATGAAAGATCATAACTATAGTAAGCAAAATGTATATGTAGTTAGCCAAATGTACCAAATTCTAGTTGATAATACCTTGCCAACTTTAAATTTACAGTCTCGACAGGAGACTGTAGGAAACCATGAACTCTATGTTGAAGAATCAGACAATGACCAAATTCTTCCAAAGATATCTGATCTGTGTCTAGATGCATGCAGCCCACTAAACGAAGCGATAATAGAAAACTTGGCAGGAACAGATTGTTTTGAGGAATTGGATCATATAATAGGCAAGAGGTCTGTTTTAACTGAAAGTTGTAGCAGTAATTATGAAGGATGTGATAACATTCTAGTGAAACAGAATTCTGTTAACCCTTCGGGAGCCTTAGAAAGTACTTGTGAAAGTATTAAAACAAAAAGGTTGAGATTTGGGGAGACGTCACAGTTTTCGAACAATCCCTTATGGAGTTCATACAGTGGTACCTGCAGAACTTTTGAAGATAAGTCTCTAGCTCTTGAATATTCTAGTCTTGAGAATGATTCCAGTCTGATGGGTAAGAATGAAACTGCAGGAAGCAGTGTGCTATGTTGGATGATAAAAAAAGAGCTAGAGGAAAATATAGCTTTGGAGGAGACACAGTGTGTTACTTTCATCAACAGTGAAACTTTCTCAGGTGAAGCTTCAAGGAGTTCAAAGGGCTTGTTGACTGCTATGTCACAGCCATTACATACACAAGGACAACCATTACATAGTTTAATCTTCAACAAAGAAACATCATGTTCCAGTTCAAGCCGCACTGAAATGGCAAGAAAATGTTTCAGTCAGAGTCGGAAAACACGAAAGGAGAAAGAAATAGCAACTTACAGTAGAAAAATACTTGAGAGTGCATCTAGTTTTCATAGCAAATACATTCACAGACGTAAGGGAAAGGGTAAAAATAAAACACCATGTAAATGGAAAAGATACACCGAAACTGGATGGAAGAAACCACATAGGAAGATGACAAGTAGCACTCCTTCCCAAGGGCAAACAAAAATTCATGCAAATAATCAACAGTGTGTGCAAGAGTCTTCCCTATTTCCCGTACTTGAAGCCAAGGAAAGCTGTGATCAGCAGTCCTCCACACTTTCCACCCCAGTTGCAAAGGAAGACGATAGAGGCAAAGACTTCATGCTAACTCCACCAAGAGTATATAATGTGAATATGAAAACTAAAGATGAAAATGATGATCTTTTTAAGGCAGCATGGCGAAGTTTGGCTAGAGAAATTGAGTATGTTGTTGTAAAAGATGAAGTCAGTTCTACATGCAGTAGAGCAGTTGGTGACATAGATGAAATGAAGGAAGTAAAATATGAGGACTTTACTAAAACGATTAGTTTGACAGATTTAAGGAGAGGTCCACTTGAAACTGATTTGAGTGAATGCCAAGGGTCAAATGTTTCTTCTCAGGATTACTGTGACCTTTATGTAGTTGAAAAATCTGAGGAATTTATATCATCACCTGATGGATTTTGCGAACTGGACAGGCAAAACATAACTGATCATGAAGCAGATTTTGAAGATAATCATTTCGCATTAACATCTAGCAAGGAAAAAAAGGAAGAGAGCAAAACTAATATCAGTTTATGTAATGCAGAAGATACCGAGCCCAGTGATTTTCATGGTAATGGGTGGACTTTCTTCACAAATTATGATGACACTAATCTCGAAGATAAAAAGGCAAGCAATATCAAGGCTGAATTCACTGTACAAGTAAATGATGTAAGTATAAAAATTCAGGAATATGCCAATGATTACTTTGACAGAAGACAAAACTCTTCAGAACCTACAAACCAAAATACTGGAAACCAGGTTCTTGATATCAGTGAGGCTTGTGCTGAAGGAAAGGAATTAGAAGTTAGTGCTACTGGATCGGTCACTGGTTCCCAAGCAAAATCTTCTAAATTAAGTCTTCTGGAAATTAAGGAAACAGGGCCGGATTCAAATGCTGAGGAAACTGTGTCTGACCCTGTCCCTGTTTCCCAAGGAAGAGAGTGTCATTCAGATCTCCAAGGAACGAGTTTTGAAAAAATTAAGGAAAGAGGGCCTGGCTCTAATCCTCAGCAAACAGGGTCTGTCTCGGTTTCCCAAGGAACAGTGTGTTACTCAAATCCCCAGGTAAGAGGATCAGACAAAAATTTCCATAAAACACAGCCTGGCTTAACTGATCATGAAACGAGGTGTGACTCAAATGGTCAGGAAGGAGGATCAAGAAGTGATCAAGAAACAGGACCTAAATCCAATCCCCAAGGTACTAGATTTGGTAAACACACTCGAGGAACAGGGTCTGCCTCAGATGACCAGGGAGCAGGCTTCGATCCCAACAGCAAAGAAACACTATCTTTCTCAAATAAGCAAGAATTCTATTCTGCATCAAATTGTCTGGAATCATGTTCTGATTCAAAGTATCAAGAAGCATGCACTGACTTAGCTCCTCAAGCAGCAAAGGTGTGTTCAATTCCCGAAGAAATTGTGACTGACGAAAATACGCAAAATTCACATCTTAAAATTGGGTCTGATATAAATCCATCAGAAGGTGAAACTGACATGAATCCCACCAAAACAACATTACTTACCATGGCCAAGAACTCGGAACAAACTGGTGGGCTAAAATGCATCTGCTGTGAAGCAGAGGTGAAGAATGAGAAGCAGCTGATGAATCATATCCTAAGTCGTCACCGTAAGCATTTCTTTGTCAAGTGTCCTGTGTCAGCCTGTGCTGCCAGAATAGCCAGAAACAAATTGGAAGCTCACTTGAAGAACCACCTGATAACATGTCGGTACCGGTGCTCATCTTGTTCATTTTCTACCAAAGTGATGGGATCGTTGAGAAAGCATGAGACTGTACACGCAAAGGTGAGAATTTTTTGTGATCTTTATAAATGTGTATGTATATATATGAATTGTTTGAAAACTTTTTTTTTTCCTCCAAATCCTTTTTGGCAAACTTGGTCATTCCGGTTTTGTCACCAATATTTTTTTTTCTCCTAAAATTCTTTTTTTTTTTTCCCCAGCTCTCCCGCAGTCTGTTACTTACATTTAATCCTATATTTCACACCACTTCTCTTAAATTTTCCTGTGATACAGTTTACTTCGACTTCTTAAACTTTTTTTTTCAGTTGCTTGAGTTTTATTTTCTCTCTTCATATTCCAGAGGAATCAAGCATCCGTAACGTCTCCACAAATGGCAGTTGTAGCAGATGCTACCAGTAAAGAGAAAGAGTCCCCAAAGAAACACTTAAAATCAGGAAATCTGACAGATAATGATACTGGAAGGTCGACAGCTGCTAAAGATCTTGGATCAACAAAAGAGAAATCTGCAGAATCTGTTTTCCAATGCAGTGCTAAATGTGTTCTTGGAAAGGAAATTGCTACAACAGATATTGAGGAAAGCATTGATATACCACGTGAAAACGCCAGAAAGGTCGGACATTTGAGATATGAAGGTGCTGAAAAGACCCCTTGTCCAGAAACTGAGTTAACAGTGTGTAATGAAACAGGAGGTCCTAGTTCAGAGGAGCCTGCAAAAGCTAAATTTAGAGGCGAATTACCCATCATTTGCTGTTCTGTCTTACTCTTATCTGTTACCACCCTGATCGAACACTTCCGAGAGCATCATTTGGGAAGAAGTCAAGGTGTAATAGTGCGCTGTATTGATCCTTCATGCCCCGTGCTGGTCAAATCGACAAACTTAGTGAAGCATCTTCAGAGCCATGTGGTACGCAGGAGGTTGATGTGTGATTTGTGTACATTCTCCACAGATCGGGAATTTGCCATTCGAGCTCACTCGCAGGTGCATAAGACGATAAATTTGCAGTCAAAATTTCAGGTATGCTTCTCTTGCTCTTGTAATTCTGTAATTTCATATACAGTGTGTATTGTTTTCCTTTTAGTTGTCATTGTTGTGGTCTTGGCTTTTTAGAATTAGCTTTTCATGCAACATAGCTAGCTGTAATATACATACACAGTATATATATGTTAGCTGTAATATATATACAGTAAAGATAGACACATACACAGCCTACTCGAAAATATTATATTTTTACTTTTTTATGTCTTTTGGGCTTTGTATTTTTTTAAATTTAGTTCTACATATATTCTTAAAAAGAATTGAAAGGAAAAAGACGACAGACCTAAAAAAATAAAAATAGACCATGAAAACTGGTGTAGATGGAACTGGAAATTTTTAGTTACAAAAGTAAACCTAAAACAAAGAGGGCAAATTAAAGAGAGGTACTTATTAAGTTTTCCAAACTGGCCTGCGTGACATACTCCTTTGTAATGGTCTCTAACGGCAGATATTGGGGGTATGGTCAAGAATTGTTTAGATCTGTATCTTCTCCCTTGGTACTCCGATATTTTAATATCTAAAGCTGTTAGTTGAGCCTAAATACCTGTTTCCGCTAACAGGTCTCTTGAACATAAACACTGCCTACATTCTGGTTCTAGGATGGCCTATAAGAACTTAAGCGTCATGTTTATGGAAACAGGTATTTAAGCTCACCTCGAAACAGGTATTTAAGCTCACCTTCCGGCACATTGGTTTATTGATTTGTTTGGAAAAGAAAAGGAAATGAAGAAAATGCTTTTCATTTTTTAATATACAGAATTATTTCATATGTTATAATTCTTATATACTTTTACAGTTATATGTAAACACACATCTCTATATACAAAGTGCATTGAAGGGTAAAGTTAAAAAATTTGCTGGCTCTTGCATATGTTTTAAATTAGACCTCTCTTATGATACACACTCATGTACATGAGTGTACGTGTACGTATGTGTGAATGTATGTATTGGTATCTATATGTCCGTGTATTCTCTCTTTTGAAGTATTTCTCCATCCGCTGATTTTCACACATGTATGTATGTATGGACAGACTCGTAGTCAAAGAATAAAGCGAACATTATTCTCTTGGTTAATACACATTATATTACGTAGATTTCAGAAAATTGTGTTAACTCTATATTCAACCGTTATATTTTCTTAAATTCTTCCAGACCGTCAAGAAGAAATCATTGGGTATTAATCTATCTCATAACTTAGTCCTGAGATGTAGAATGAAGCGAAGAAAGAAGATTGATTGCCATGGAGCACGCGAACAGAAGCGTTCAGTTTTGTTTAATAGAAGGTTCGTAAAATCTACATGTAAGGACAAAGTTATTCCGCAAACGAATGTAATTGGCGCTTGTGAGGAGCACCCTGTCAGTGTAGTCAAGGTGCAGAAACGACAGAAGTTCAAAGACAGTTCTGCCCTACTGAAGAAGAAAAATAAGCTAGCCCAGCAGTACATTAAGCTTGAAAAGGAAGCTAGAAAGTTAACACAAAAAGTACACAAACTTGACCAAGATATTAAGATAGCGATCCAGAGTCCAGTTGCTGGTTTGTTAAAGGAGACCAAGTTGTCTCTTTCATCCTGTGATTTCTATCAAGAGAGTATGACGTCTCGCGATAATTCTTATTCGTCTTCAGAAGGAGTGTTGATGGCACCAGAGAACCACACAAGAGAACTTGACCAAGTGCAGGGAACCCCTTCAGGCTTGCACTGTGCCGGTAGTGCAGTTGAGAAAAGTGTGAAAAAGAAAGGTCGGCCAAAAGGAAGTTCCTGTAGGAAGTCAAACTTGGAAGTAGAATCTTGTTCAATTACGGTGCATGAGGCAAAGCTTGCAGTGAAGAGAGGTCGACCAAAAGGAGCAAAAAACAAATGTAAATCCACTGAAGGGCAGACTAGTGGTACAAACAAGAAACTAACGCAAACTTTCTTGGGAAGTGCGAAGATGCAAACCTCAAAGGCTATAGCTCATAAATTCGAGAAGAATGAAATGTCAAAATTTAGTCGTCGCTCCACAACCTCTGGGTCTGGCAGAGGTCCAGCAAGTTCTTATAGGTCTTTAGATGCAGAAGAAAATTCAGTTCCTTGTAAAAGGTCTCTGAAACTATCTACTACAGAAACTTGTGGCGGTACATCATCTCAGAAAATACAGATTTCTCCAAAAATGCTGACTGCAACAGAAACGAATAAGAAATACACGGGGAAAAAATCCAAAAAAAATTCTGAGAACCTTAAGTTTAACAACGTGGTTGATAGTTCGTCTTCAGTAAAGTGTGAGGACTTTGAAAAATTTCATACTCTGAGAGAGAACCGACCAGCATCTTCAGCATTGAATGTAGAAGGGAACCTTGGGAATAACAAAGGAATTACAAATTCTGGTCGTGAAGGAATTGGCAATAGGGAAGGTATAATTTGTTCTGGCAAGAAGCAGATGGACAGATTGGAAGATTCTGCCGCTGTTGCTGGGACTGATAACAGTGGACTTTTCGAATGCCCATTATGCTCCGAGTCATATCAGAACCCGAAGACCTTGGTAGATCATTACATCCTCTTCCATTCCAAACATACCCCTTACGTATGTAAATTTGAAGGCTGCCCTGCTCTCTTACACAAGCACAGCTCCCGAAAGCATCTTGAGAGTCACCTTTACAAAAGGAATTTTAATTGCCCGTATTGCTCCTACTCTCACAAGTCCCTGTACTTGCTGAAACATCATCTTTTAATTCATTACCAGGTTAGTAGCTCATTTTTACTTTTGTCAGCAAGCAAGCGTTAGTTTGGCGGAGATTGTTTTTTTGTTTAATTCTAATATGGCCTTCAGTATTATTCTCCTTATGGCCTCCCGTTCATATTTTTTATTACAGCTCAGTTTAATTTCAAGTGCTTGATATTGCTGAAGCACTTTTATTATGTAGCAGCAATACAATTGTTATTCATCACTAATAGTAATGCATAATTCAGGGTTAGAATCTTTTGAGATGTGAATATAGTTGTTATAGTTATAATAATTTTCTTTGTCTTTTTTGCATTTTTTTAAATTTCATTTAATTTTTTCTCAGTTTTCTCGGATGTTGCTGTCAGACAAGAGCGTATCCATCGAAGTCAAGGGAGCAAGTGGTGTTGGCATCATTAATGTAGTTGCACAAGCACAAAATGAATTGCCCAGATGGAGCACTCACGAAAGCCCCACACCAGAAGGAACGGGCAAAAGGAAGTTTAGATTGGAATCTGATGATGAAGGAAAGAAGACTAGAAAGAAACTTAAGGCTGATCAGAAGTGCTGCAGAGAAGATAGTAGGAACGAGGAAGCAACACCTGTAGCTTGTATAAAATATCAGGGCCAAAGATCCCCCAAAGGAAGAGGTGGTATTGTTGACCAAATATGGGTTTCCAAAGGGGACATGCTGGAAGTTGATATAGAGTCCCCTTAAAAGCTTTTTAAGTTAAAAACTGGTGATCCAGAGATTTAATAAATGAGGTAATATGAAAATCTTCAAAAATACCTCTTTCTTCTTGCAAAGTTGTTTAGAAAGTGTAGAGGCGCTCATAGCTAGAGCTTTGGGAATTAGTTTTGAATAATCAGGCTTTTCTGGAAATGGGAGCTCTTAGTCTTGGGTTATTTAAATAACAGCTAGATAATGCTCTAAAGAGAAACGGCTAATCATAACTTTGAATCTGCGAGAGTATGACGGTGCGTTGACCGTTTATACTAGTTAGAGGTTCTTGAAGTATTCCAACAGTCAAAGAAAATTAATTAATTTAAAGGGAGACTAAAAGCTTTTTTTCAGCATGATCATTAACTGTATGCTTTCATTCAGTTCATTCACTAAATGTTTAGTTTATTTATATTTCCAGTAGTAAACTATTTAATACAATTTGCCCAACACAGTTTAATTCAGTTACTAAGTATTGATTTTTGAAAGGAATGAGAATTGCGTGCTGGAGGTTTCGTCTATTGGTATTTTTTTTTTTTATTTTTTTTTTTACCCAAGATAGTAAGTATATTATTAAATACTTGTGCCTAATTCCAAAAAAATGAAGCAATTTGTTTTCGTTGTCATTTGAATTGGAGCTGAAAATTTTTCATTCACGAACATGTTTGCTGTTTTATGTTTAAAAAAAATCCTAATTTATCATAATCTCTAAAGTACATTGAATAGAAATTCCATGTGTAATTGGTTGAAGAGGAAGTTTTTTCTCATTTCAGTTGTATGACAATTTTCATATTCACTTCCTAGCCTTTAGTAAATATCAAAGTGTCATACCTAGGAATCTTCTTTAGGTAACTTTTTTTTTTTTTCAGCCATAGCTCGCTAGCGCCACGAATAAATAAGTATCATGTAGCTTGCTAATTTTCTTCATTGATTTTTGTTTTACCTTGCAACAGTGTACTTATGAGATTATTTTTATAAAAATATGCAAATTGTGATAGCATATTTGAGAAAATATTTTCTTCCTTTCTTGTAAGTTTGTCTTTGTAAAACTATACTGTATTTTCAATGTGGAAGTTGCATCCAAAGATGACTGCGAACAAGTCAAGTTTAGTAGAATCTTGGTGCTGCATATAGTAAGCGGTAATTCGTAATACTATGATGTAATTTGTGGAAATAAATTAATTTTTTCCAGGTAGTGTAGCAGAGAATATGCTGTAAAACGTATTCATAGCTAAGTATTTAAGTGCTCGATCATCCTTCATTAATGCATGGTACAAAAATTTGTTGCAATGTTCCCAAATTCATTTTGCTCTCGAAAATAACTTCGACATTGCTGTACAGTATAAATGTAATCATTTACTAGCTTGAGTTTATTGCTTGAAGATATACTTAAATTATTTATTTTTTCTTTCTTGTTCAGGAACTTAGCTAGTATGCTAGCTATTATGCTTTATCTTTTATAGCTGGTAAATAATTATGGAGTTTGTTTTTGGAAATAAGGAAGTAATGCAGTTCCCAAAACTGGTTTTATTTTTCAGATGCTTCATTAATTGTAACTGCATGAGAGTTGAAATGCATTTTTTATTTTCGTAGTTGTATGCAGTGAATAATATTGTCTGGTTCGATTATGTTTTTTGTGGTAGAAAAATTATTAAATGTGAAAAATTAATTTACTGGTTGAAGTTGATGTAGGATTTATGAGAAACTTTTCCCCCTGTATTTGTGGAGTTATTGGAGTGCATGCTTTAGTGTGTGGAGCGTTTGAGGCAGTAATGGAGGTTTGAAGAGGTACAAGTAGGTTCTCACCTTTCCTACACATAGT
>BDMR012750651.1:0-12339 GCA_002091895.1 Caridina multidentata
ATTTAAAACAAGGTGAATGTAGGAGAAAGAGAGCTTGAGTTAGAGGTGAAGGTTCCTCCGAAGTATGAAAAATGATCTTAGTAAGACCTGCTCCTACAAGATAGCCTAGAATGAGATAGAAAGAGAAAACTTATTTGCAATTTTTCTCTTAACTAAGCATTTAGGTTTCACCAACCAGCATGCATCTTGTGTCACTTGGCTAATATGCTTTTTTGCTGTTAGTGATTTGATGGTGTTAATTGACTTAGATTTGATATATTTTGGTGCTTCTTTATAACATCTTTAACAAGCTGACTTGGCATTACCTAGTATTAATGATACATCTTCAGTGAGAGGCTTTTGAAAGAAAAGTTTAGCACAGCTTAAATACGCTGATTCTTATTGAGGTTCATATAAAGAAAATAAATTTGGTTATCTGTCTTCATTTCCTTGACAAGTAATAGATGAAATACATTCATTTCCGAGCTAGGTAAAGTGGACTCTTTACTAGAAAATTGTCAAGAAAAAAGCTTGCTTGGAGTTTTTAAATTTAAAATGTATTATTGTTACCATATGAGTAGTCTAGATAGCACTTTGCAGTATTACCAGTGATTGTATTATCTATGTATAATTTTTCAAATTTCAGGTTAAGAAATACACGTGGAGAATTAATTTGGGAGCAACAGAAAAATATTGGTCTGGGTGGTTCCAGGGATTATCCTCCAAGTTCTTATCCAGTTCTCCTGACAAAATGTTGTTATTAGCTGGGATTGACAGACTTGACACTGATCTCACAGTTGGACAAATGCAAGGTAGTTTACGATAGTATTGAATTGTAATGCAGTGAAATGAAAGTTTGAGTTGCATGTTACATGACGTGCACATGGAATTTACTTTGTAACTGGAGAATTGAGGGTTGGCATTTATATGATATGCCGTTGTTAAACATCAGTGCTGTTACAGTGTTTAATTACATTTGTACAAGACGCTTGTCCACCAACTTTCTAATATTTACTCTGCAGACTGACAGTACATATACTGTATTTGTAATGTTTTCAGACTTTGCACAGCAATCATAACACTTGTATTATCACTATTATTGACTTAGAGCATTTAGTAAAGCATATTTTGGTTCCTTTTCCTGGATTACATAGAAAAACCTTTGTTATCTCACACCTAATGGGGCTCTAGGGTACTTGAGCTTTAAACATTCCTTTCTAAACAATTACAGAATACACTACCCTTATTTATTCTAATAGGTATGGTGGTAAATTGCCTGATTATGTTGCCATAAGATATATATACTATCTGTTTTTGTTCATTTTTACATATTCTTTTAAAAACATCAGTAAAATAAGCATAAGGCCTTAATACTTAGCAAAAAAGACTTTCTATGGTGAAAAAATGATGGAAGAGATGGTGCAAGGAGAGAGAGAGAGTGATTAGATTAGATTAGGGTAGATTAGGTCAGGTTAGGAGGGAAAACAGATTTTAGAAGGCTAAAAGCCATCACTTTTCCCTGAAACAAATCTGAGAAAAGAATTAAAAAAAAAAGCTGCCTGGGTAATTCTCATCAGAAGTTCCCGAAGAATCTCTAGAATCTGACTGTGGCTTAGAACCTTTAGGACCAAGATGGGTCGTTAACAAATGAAAATTGCAGTAAGTGCACTGAAGCATCCAAAAAAAAAAGAAAGGAAGCACTAAACAGACTAATTCAATAGGTTAAAACAAAAGAAGATTGCTTGATTTGCCAGACATATTCCAGTTTGGTTTCCTAAAGGTTTATTATATTCATTTTGATGTCTCAGTTATGAGGTGCCAAGTGCAATAAATGTTAGAGAAGGAAATGGTATTATTTTGTTGATACTTTTAAAAAAAATGTGTGAATTGCAATTTAGTGCATGTGTATAAATAAACCAACTTTGTTTCTTTCGTTTTGTTTTTAAATTGCATCTGCTGCTTATTTTTAATTTCCTTCCAGAGTTTTATGTTTATTGCAGACAAAATATAGAATATATATAAAGACCAGGTGTAGATGCATTGATGGTACTGTAGTTGTGCATAGCACTCATCCATAAAGCACAGGCTAAATGAAGATTCACAGCCAATCACTTTCGCATTATGCATAGGAGACTGAGATTTGGCAACCAACAATTAAATTTTGATTGTGCATTGATAATTAATTTTTGATTAGTTGATAACTTCAGATTTCTTGTTAAATATTCCAGAACCTTTAATCACTAGAGTTTCTGTGAATTTCAAGGAATCACTTTGTGCGATTTAAAGATTTTACTCTAGAGTAGAGCCATTACTTTAGAATACTAATGTGATCATGAAGTGCACATTTGTGTCATTGCAAGAGAGAGAGAGAGAGAGAGAAATATTATGTGGCAAAGGATGAGTGTAAAATTTGTTTTTGGTGAAGGCTGAAGATATTTTAAATATCCATTTATTTTTTTTCTATTTTTTTTTTTAAGGTAAATTCCAGATGCAAGTTCTTCCCCAGTGTGGCCATGCTGTACAAGAAGACACACCAGACAGGGTGGCAGAGGTTCTTGCTACTTTTCTCCTTCGCCACAAGCTCACTACACCGAAGTCTGACTTTCAGAGGTAGGAGTTAATATGTAAAGTTTGTTTGTGACCTGCAATAAGTGAATGCAGTATAAACCTATTACTAATGTAAATTTCATTGTTTATATAAATATTGACAGATTTAATGAAAACTCCCCCCCCCCCTCACAGACTCATTATGAAGTCCCAGTCTTGAAAGATGACAACCAGCATTATGATCTTGATTCATATTTTCAGACATGTTAATAGGTTACTCTGGCCACAAAGACAATAACTGTCCTTATTTAGCATCTCTAATCCAGATTTTGGAAATTCCAAATTGTTTCAGATTGGGCAATTTATAGAAAAATTCTGAAAAAATACCAGTATTGCTGTATCAGATATACACTTAAAATAGATGTGTCCTTAAACAGGAGACTCTGAACCCTAGATTTCCTAGAAAATTTAGGGCTCAGAGTAAGTTTTTTAATTCTTCCCTTTGGTCTGACTAAGAGGCGTGACTGTTGTCTCAAGCTCCTCCTAGCTCAGCTGAGGCCTCCCAAAATTTATTCTTAGCCCATGGTATTGGCCCACTCCTCAGAGAGGATGGATCTTACACACATAATGATAAAGAAATGTGTGACATACTAAAGGCCCAGTATGAATAAGTCTTTAGCAAACCTAAGGAACAAACCAAGATTGAAAATGTAGATAGTTTTTTCCATAACACTCTGCACCAAGACACTAAGATCAGTGATGATGAAATTACTCCTGAAGATTTTACTGAAGCGGTTTCAAGTATACCATTGCACTTTGCCCCGAGACCCAGACATATGTAACTCAGTTCCAATTAAAAATTTCAAAGTTTCCTTGTCCATTCCTCTCAGCACCTTATGGGGGAAGAATCTTGATAGTGGATACAGTCCTGAGAGTCTGAATTGAGCATATATTGCCCCTAGGTACAAAGGAGAAGGTAGAGCCATTCCCATGAATTATAGACCAGTGACACTTACTTCTCACATAAACAAGATATTTGAAAGGGTCCTAAAAAAAAACTAGCTGAATACATGTAGACATATAATTTGTGCAACCCAGGACAACATGGCTTTAGAGCTGGCAGGCCATGTCTCTCACAGCTTTTATATATTTATGACAGAGTCCTCAATGCAGTAGAGGAACATAACAATATGGATGTAATCTATATTGACTTTGCAAAAGCTTTTGATAAGTGGGACCTTGGCATCATTGCATGTAAACTTAAAGCCATGGGGATAACTGGTTATATCGAGAGGTAGATCATTAGCTTCGTCATGCAATGACTCCAACAAGTAGTGGTAAATGGTCACAAATCCTCCCCCTCCAAAGTAATTAGCTCAGTTCCCCAAGTCACAGTTCTAGCTCCAAATCTTTTCCTTATTCTAATAGCTGACATTGACAAAGAAGTGAACCACAGCTTTGTCCTGTTATTTGCTGATGATACCAGAGTTGAAATGGAGGTAACCTTAGACAAAGACACTACTTTTCTACAAAAAGATATCAACACAGATGCATTTTGTAATTTTATCAAAGTACATGTGTTTTTTCTTTTGTTGTTTTGTATGGATAACCGTAAAATTAATGTTATTACAACAATCGATATTCAAGTATTATCATAGTTCTCTGGAAGAACATTTTACAAGCACAGTGACCAAAACATGGCACCAGACATTCTTTAGTTGAAGGAGTTTCATGGCTAATTCTTAACTGCTGGATATGGTCAATACTTTGGTATGTACTTTGCTACTTTCTGTTATGACCAATACGTCAGCGTCAGATATAATCAGAAATTTGCTTGATCTTCCTAAACTTATTTCAGGACATTATTTGAGAAAAGAAAAAGAACTGATTTTTCACCAATACATATCTTCCATAGGAAGCATACATTAACCAGGTAGAATGAAAATTCATAGGAAATTCAACACAGGAATGCTGCTTCATCATGGGTAAATTTAGTCTTAGTACAGCTTTCAAGTTTGCTTCGTTCAATAAAACAAGAATAACAAAATGCGTAAAATCAAGTTCATGTGAATGGATCTTGCCAGTTATGCCATTTGGGAATGTCATTACTTAAAGTAATTTTTCTCCCATCTCTATCAAGATCCTAAGTAATACCAGTCTCAAATATGAGAATGAATATATTTCAGTAAGTTAAGCATAAAATCTTTGAGATTTACTTGTTTTATCCTATAAATAAGCATTTTTAGGAGAAAAGTGTAAAAAGTGCAATTTCCACTGAATTTGGACAAATCCTAAATAAGACCAATAGCAAGTTTTCATGTTCTAACAGCGCAGCTGATTTATTCACGAGTATGTAGTCAGCAAACATGTTACGATAGGAGGACTTTGCAAGTGAGTTCTGTAGGACTGAATAGTGATGACCTTGTCTTGTCAGATGGAAATGTTGACAGCCAATTGGTTAAACTCAATTGGGGAATTGTTGGGGTGGGCTGGGGAGAGTGCCTTAAAGTGAACATTTAGCCTGTTTAGTTCATCCTCCTCCAAGCTCCTGCTTCATTCACCCCCCTCCCCATTCTCTCTCTCAGGTCTCTAACAAGCCTCTGCATATTAATTTTATATCTCCCTTCTCCATTGTTTTCCATTTTATAAACTGTGAAAGCTGTGACTCTCCCACCCTCCCATCAATTTTGGTTGCAAGCTTACATTGCTTGTGAGTAATTTGTAGAGAAGGAGTTCTGGGAAGCAAATGTCACAGTGGGCACAATAACATGGCCCCTCAAGCATGTAAACACCTTCATTATGTAATTTCTGGTCTTTTAGACATAGAACTGTGTCATGTTTTGAATATCAAAAGGCCTTATTTGAAAGTTTTTTCCTACATCACATGTCATTAGTAAGAGCCTAAGGAGAACTACAGAAGGTGGACCCCAAGGATAGTTCTTCTCTTACAAATTTGCATTTCATAAACACAACTTTATTTTTTACACAGTGTGCGTGAATTTGTTAAGCATACATAATTTTCTTTTTGCCATTTAGAAAAGATTTCAATTTGAGGTTAGTAACAATGGTAAGGTTTTAATTCTTTTTATAAATTCATAAGGCAATTGGCTAGGTTTATGCTGCATTTGTCATTATTAGACAAAATGTAACCATTTCTTGGTAAATTTATTTCCTCTTGTGTTATTGATCTTGGTAGTAGGAGTTGAAGGTGTTCTGAAATATGAAATATAGATTTTAATAAACTGTGTATCTAGTCCTTTCTGATTTCTCTGAGGGATACTTAGCTGAGCATCCTAAATTGCAGTCGTTTACAGAGCTTCTCATAAAATTATTTCTTTTTATATAGTTGAATATTTTCATGAGTTTTTTCCTAGTGTCCTGAATTACATTTTTCTAGTTTTGTTTTCCTTCACTGTGATTATTGTTCCCCACTTTGTCAAATCATTAAATTAACAAACAATTTAATTTTCACTGTCACAACTTTTGTTGCTCCAGCATTTAATACATACACGTGTTTAGTGCAGAGAACCTGAAAATTTTGTGTTATTTCCATTGCTCCATGCTTTTTCTTCCTATTCACTAGTTTTGACATTGAATTTTTTGCAGTAACCATATTTATTTTTTTTCCTGTCATTGAGGTCATTTAAATGGAAGTCCTCCCAGATTTTTATGTACCTTTTTTTGTACCCTAATAGTCTTTTTCCCTTGTAATAATTTCCATATTTTATTTACAATCTCCACATTTACTTTTAACCCTTTCGCTCCGGTTGGCCTCTACAGATGCCAATGTGAGAGAGTACGGTTGGGAGCTGTAGCTCCGGAGCCTTGTGGTGGAAGAAATAAAGTAAAAATTTGCTTATTACGATTGTCTAGCAATGCAGACAGCTGTAACTCAGTGTTTCCACTTAGATACCATGACTACACTTATTCAGTTACCTAGAAGAAGCCAAAGGAAGGGGATTTTCGTCTTTTTTGTCGCCTGATGGCTCACGTGTTCCTGAAGCAACAATGTTACCATTCAGTGGAGCACTTTTACTAATTTAATTCCAGACACTTATGTATTTGATGGTAGTGATTTCTGATGCCAATATTGTTGAAGAAAGTGTAGAACTTGATTATTTTGAACTGTTTATACACAGTGAAATCTTGGAGTACGTGGCTGTTAAAACAAATAAATACTGCTACTTGGCATCTCAAATGATATCAGCTGAGCTTGCATGCTGCTCTAAAAACCATCAAATACCACAAAAAATTTTGTTTTCAATTTTTTTGACTATTTTGTGGGACTTGGGTGTCATTAGCTACATGGTGGTGTGTGTATTATTTGGGGGACTTCATTTTTTTGTACACTAGGGGAAAGAAAAATTTCCCGATACCCGTCAAGAAAGGGTTAAATGAGGTAAAATTCCTTGGACTGTAATTACGTACTTACCATGTAACGCTCGTATTAGTATTTGTAGTATATATTTTTCAAAATTGTTTGCTAAATTTATCTTGATTATTCAGCTGTGCAGTGCAGAAATATACTGTGACAGGATTTTTTATTGCAGTTAAAAATGGAAAGCAGTGATTTTAGTTATCTCCTCATAAATGTAGGACTTTTATTTTTTTTTTACTACACTACAATTCGTGGCAAATTTAATCATGCATTTCACCCATTATAATCTTGCTAGGACATCTGTTCAACTGTCTTTACCCTCAAGTTTATACAGTATATTGTAATCTTTCCAATCACTTGTAATTTTACAGTGTCTTTACATATTTTTGGTACATGGCATATAAAGTACCACTCATGCTACAACAAATTTGAGGAGCTATGGATGTTGCACTTTCTTTCAGGTGATTTATTTTACAAATTTCATGATGTTAAAATGTTTATTATTATTTATTTTTATATATAAGCTCCTAAGGTTTTATGTGTTACACATAGTAACTATCATTATTTAAATGCTACAAGCCCCCTTTTTCTTGTAACTTCCAATTCATTTTTTATATTATTTTTTCTTTAGTAAAATTATTTAAATGCTCTTCACTTTATTTAAGCATGTTACAGCCTTTCTGTAGACATGAAGTTTGCCAGTACTAATGTCCTTAATTTTCATAGAAGTTGCCAGATGTGTCTAAAAGACTGACCAATATTGATGTTTATTTTCTTTTTGTAGGAGCTTTCCTGCATGTTGATGCAGCAGTCAAGACAAGAGCACATACATCTCATACTGAAGATGTATCCATCACAGTGGTTGGGATATCATCATGTAGTTTGCTGAGATGATACCTTAACAAGTCTCTGTAATAAACACAGAAATCTCTACATGTATGACTATCGTGGTACTCTTGATGTTATTGTACATTGTTGTTCACTCTTCATGTTGCAGGTTCCTGTGGCAGTTGTTGACATAATTTATGCAATTATAAATACAGACACAGTTGCATAAATGCTTTACTTTAATGCTGATGTGCAGGTAGCCTAGTTTAATGGTATACTATACTAAGTCAGTTGTCAATGTGTTTGTATGTTAGGAGAAACCACATAGAATTTGGAGAAAATTATTTTTTTTAATTACTTTAGTACTTTCTGTGTATACTTCAGGAAATCAGATTTTTTAGTTGTTATTGGATGTTATGGTGATCAGGTTATACAACTTCAGATTTTCATTGAATTGTTTGTTCTTTCTGGCTTTGAAAAAGATTACTGAAAAGAAAAGATCTTTATAGCACACGGAGAGACCTAATTCCATGAAAATATCATGATAATCAGTTCCCTTTATCTTTTTCATACGCACTGGGAATAAAAAAAAATTTGTATCGAGGTTAACTCTTTGAGATGCTGATCAGGCAAATCACATGATCTGTCTCTGCTTTTGGGGAAAATTTCTATGCATCAAATATACATTTTCCTTTTATTTGAGACTTTTTTTTTTTTTCATATATTTTATGGTATAGCATAACTATTTGCAAATTTGATCCTATCAAATGTTTTCTTAATCATAATCATAAGACTTGGCAGAGCATTGAATTTTCAAAGAATATTATCCACTGTAGTAATGTAATGACCTGGCATTCCAGATTGTTAAAAGCTCCCTTTGGGAATGTCTGTAGATATACCAGAAATTTAAAAGTAAGTGAGTGATAATGAGATACTCGTAAATCTTTATAAACATAAATAATGTGGGAGAAATTTTGTTCTAAATACTCAAGTGTCTTGTGATTTTCCAAGGAATAACAGGTCCTCAGTATATTTTTTGTCACATTTTTTATCCTCCATCTCATCTTCATGACATTGTTAAATAGAAGCTACAGGTTATTTTATGTAATCTTTAAAATATATATATAAAAAAAAAAAAAAACTTGATATGATGTTTAATAAGGTGCAGTGAATCCTTTTTTTGTCATTGGTGTAACTGTTAGCTTGTGCTTTTTATGAAAGTCTTTGCAGATTCTTGATTAAAAATGTTCCTGTTATTTTTCTGGAAAACCATTTGTTTCACTAAATACTGGGAGAGTTTACATTACATTGCATTTTCAGTATATTTTTTGCTCTACTAGAAATTTTTCAATCCTTTTACCTAGAATTTTTATAAGTGCTATAATATACAGACTTTTCTGACTGGTAATTTTCTGTGGCTGCTAGTCATGGATAATGCAGGGGAAGCTAAGTGTTCAAAATTAAATATCCTGATTTTTCATCTTTTGTTCTGGGAATTCTCACTGCCATTGCAATTATGTTCTTAACCACAAGTAATATTTAACATTTTGTGCAATTCTGGAATTCTTTATCCTTCCAGAATATCTTATCAGTACTTTCATTTGACTGCAGTTGTTATTTGGGCAGAATTTAGTTCCAGAGATGTCAGCCACTTCATGTTTAGCTATCATTGCGATGTCTCTGAACAGCCTTGGTTGCTGACTCATATTCTAATTCACTCCTGCATCTTTCTTTTTTTGTTTTAGCTTTTGTCTCTGCCTTGAAAAGTTCAAGTTTCAGCTATAAATTATTGTAGTTTTAACGATTTCATGCTGCAGTTTGAATTCATGTTGTAGCCTCATTTTTTCCCATTTCATGTAACATGATTAAAACTTTGTATTTCATTTCATACTATTTTGCTCATAATGGAATATGAAGACAGCATTATCCTTGACTAAAATTAATTATCTTTCTTGATCAATGTTTAAGTCCAATTTCATCTTTGTGTTCAGGCACTTCTCATTATACATTACAAATCTAGTTCTTGGTCTAGCACTGTATCATTCTACTTCTCATATATCCTGCATTGCTAAGCATATCATCCATAATGAAAGCTCATATTCTTGTATCAAGGCAGCGTGCAAATTTAGGTGCTATTGTACTTTCTTTTTCATGTAGATATTGATAGCCCCATTGCTTTTGTTAGGGAAATAAATAATATAGTTCTTGTTTCATATCTCATTGGTAATCCACTTCATTACCATATCCAATTCTGCAACGGATCAGTTGGCATACAGTCTTATTATAGTACATTTCAGGAGTAATAAGAAAACTGCGATGATAAAAATACCATTTATTTACCATTATCTTTGATATATCTACATGCAGGGAAACAAGTAATTGGAAGAGAACGCCAACTGATCTGTTGTTAATGCCTCCTAAGTTTTCATACTGCACATACATTGTCACACTTTTTATCAGTATGAATTTATATTATGCAAGATCGATGTATTTTGCAACAGCTATTATGTACTCTTAGATAATAATAAATTACATATTCAACAGTAACACCATTCATTAGTGCATTTCCTAGCCACTTATTGACACTACACCAACAATATTTAGGTGAGTAAGGGTGTTGTAAGTAATTAGAATAATACTTCATGAATGCTAAATATACCAATAATGTGTTCCAAAGGAAACATTTTGAGAGTGATATATTTTTGTTTTTCATTTTAATATAAGACTTTCTCAGGGATTCACAGATTGTATGTACTTGCAAAATAAAAAATAATAAGAAAAATAGAAGAGAACTTCTCAAAATACTCAAATATTTCTTGTAATAGATTCCTACTATACAGCTTTGGATAATAGCAAATTATTAGGGTAAGGTAATGAACTAGCCTAGCTATGGCATTCAACTGTGCAGCAACAATATAGGGAGGCAAATATTTACATACCCCCACTCCACTGCCTTCTGCTGCCTACACAGAAAATGTATGACCACAGTGGGGAAAAAATCTACTTTCCCTTCAATCTGAAATAAGCATAAAATTAAATGTTTGGGTGATTAAGCAGTGTTCTTTATCATGTGTATACTGTAGTGTAATAATAATGCTAGACTAGGCTGGTGACGAGGGATACTAAATTCTTATATTCTGGGAGGATTCCTTTCAACTGTAAAACTTATTTTTACTTGTAAAATTATTTTGGGAATGTTAGTTGTTGTTTTTTAATATCTTTCTGTGGCATAAATTTGGGAAAAAACATGTGATGCTCTATTTATAAATAAAACTTAAATGATGAATTCAATAGCTTTTTCATTATTAGATATCAATAAGTACTGTATCTGTACACAGAGAAAACATATTAATGATAGTTTTAAAATTAGGAAATGGGAACTGATGAAATGTAAGACTGACCAAGCATTTTTTTAAGAATCATGAAACAGCTTTTTGTAGTTGCATTGCTGTGTAATGGTGTTGCTGTATAATGTATATATTATAGAAGCAAATGATAGAATAAGTGATTATTCTTAATATTAGAAAGATGGTCCTTTAATACTGTGATTGGAAAGTAGTTTGTTAATAAACTGATTAGTATAGTATTGTGATTTATAGAACAGTGTTGTATAGCAGACGCTATTCATTAGTCATCTATACCTTTTCCTTTTTTCAAAATCTTATGTAAACAAATAAAATATAACTGAGAAAAGTTATCATTTTCAGCACTGATATATAATAAGCTTGTAAACCATATTCTTACCATAAACTCATCTCATCAAATAGCAGTTTTTCTTCTCCAAAGGGACACTATTTCTAACATAGCTTATGTAAATATTCCATCTTAACAACACACATTTGTATAGATATCTGAGGACTATTAAAGACACTAGTAACACTGGAATTACTTTGCTACATAGATTACTCTTAATACAATTACCACCCACAGGAATATATATTTATATATATGTATCTATATGTATTCATTCATAGTTATATATCAGATGTACAGAAAGCAGCAGAATGGGGGACAAGGGGGTTGCAGCTGACGTTCTGCATAATCCAGGCCGGCCCTTGAGAGACATATATGACTAGACTGGAAAAAGGCCGATCTGGGTGACTACTGATGGCAGGCATCCGAAATGTTGGTCACCTTACCATCTGGTAGTGACAACACCAGCACCTGGGCAGTTGTAAGGGCAATGTAATTTTGCAAAGTAGCATTGCTAAAGGTCTTTGTAACAAGCTAGAGATTTATTACTTAAGCAGTAAGAAACTATAGACACGAATACACTTCCAAGACCTTGATCTACTACTATTCTGTCTCTTAGTAATGTGAGTAGCATTTGCTACAGTGAAAATCCTAATGACTTCCCTATGAATAACAACTGCCATCCTGGGATGATTTGCCTTTCTAGGTGCGGTATAAATGCCAAGTGAGCAAAATAGCCTCCAAACCACACAACTCTGGCTGAGAGTGACTTTACAGCTACTCTGCAGAGTTGCACAATGAGCAACAGAATTATTACAAAGAGGCTTGGTCTCTTGCCAGAATTGCAATCTTTTTTTTTTTTTTTTCCTCTTATACAAACTGAGGCATGTCGATGGAGACTGTACAAACATATC
>BDMR012750652.1:0-12349 GCA_002091895.1 Caridina multidentata
CAATGGAATTCGATAATCATTCAAAGGAACAATAATAAGGAGTTAATTCCAGATGATATATTTCGTTTCATGGAGAGAGTTTTCATTACTCACCTAGACATAATGGGAAATAAAGAGGCTCATTCCATTAATCATAGACTTCAAAGAAGAGAACTTAAAGCTCGTGAAGCACAATTCAGAAATGAACTGCACAAACTGAAAACCATCTTAACTACTACAAAATATAAGAATGAGTTAGAACTGGCAGAACATGTTCTTAGTACAACAGTCACCAAGGAAAAATATCAACTGAAGTCTTTACAGCTGAAGGGACACACTGACGATGACTATGATAAAAATTGTTCAGAATTCAAGATAGTTTACAAGCAGTATAAAGAGCAGATAAAAAATCTTCTTGTTACGCCTGATGATTGCTGTCGTATAACAATGACTTCGACCCTCTCAGATCTTCAGGACCCTGATTTTCTGAGACTTTTAGACGAAAACAACAAGTTTGATTTTCTGAAGGAATTTACAATTACAGGTATTCCAGTTTATGCGCCAGTGAGAGATTCAGTAGTTTTGAATCCATGGACATTTAGTGTCCGGTCGATGCTGAAATCCCCCTATACAATTATGAGTCAGTCGGCAATGGAATCCTTTGCTGATCTTAAGGCTTCCCTTGGGAAAGATAAACTGGTTCAGCTGAAGGACGATGATGAAAACACCCAGTATAATGCAGTTGTTCCTGTATTTCCTCCATCTGTTGCAAAAGCCATGCAGCCATTCGTTCTTACTCCTCTCTATGCTATGTGTGTAACTTTTTCAACTCTAAAAAATCCTCACATGATTGATTATGATATACATATGGCTTCTCTTGCAGCGACATGGGTTCGATGCCTGTTTGAAAATCCTGCTCTTTCAAGGCCAGAGCATGTGAAGATACGAATGGAAAGTATAGAAGCCACAGCAGCATTGTATATTGACCAGCCAAGGTATGCTAGATATATTAAGGTCCTGTTAATGACCCCCCATCAGGCACTTATGACAGAGAGTACGGATAAGGTAGAAGGAAAGCTTATAAAGTGTGAGTCCCTAATTAAACCTATGTTTTTGTTGTTTATGTGCAAAAAGTACAATAGGGCAATGGGCCACAACGATGTAACAGAGATAGTGAGGCTGTTGTTGATGGAATATATTGGGCGGTGTCTCTCGAGTTATAAATCTCGTGATGCCCAGAGCACACCATTCACAAACTTCTTCGCTGCATCTCTTGCTGATCAAAGAAAGAAAAAGGAATGGGTCAAGACATTTGGATCCGATGTAAGAGCTGAAATATCTGGCAGTGAGAAAGTGCTCTTGGAAGACTATTACACTTTTGAAAAAGCATCAAAAGCAGCCAAGATACTTGCTAAAGAAATGGCAGAGGTTAAGAAAGAAGAATTACTCACACATTTACAATTAAAGCTTGATATTGTTAAAATTGAGAAGTTATATAAATTATCTTCAGCTGGTGATGTATCATGGTTTACACTTAAAGTATTTGCAATGGAAATGGGTCTTTCAAGTGAAGCAATAGAAAACTTATTCAGTGAGGAAAGCATGTTTGTTTATACAGCACATGCTTTGCAATACAGATCATCAAAAGACCGTCTTTCAGAGCCAATGAAAGACTATTCTTCGAGCCGAAAATTGGTTGCAGAAAAAGTTCAGAAGGAAAGTACCCTGGACGTTATTAAAATGTTTCTCCGTGAGCTCGTTTCCAGCATGGAGGACTCTTGGTTGAAAGCATATCTTGAAGTTCACAGTGAAGTGGTAAAACCAATGACCCGACAGGAAATCTTGCATCAAGCTCAACAAAGAGGGATCGAAGTAACAGATGCCACGTTTGATGAAGTTTACAGTAGATATCGACCCACCACTGGCCTCCTGGGAAATGCCTGCCAGACGAGAGCATGCCCATATTTTTTGATACCTAACAAATCATATAATCAGCATGCTGTTGCTGAACGTAAAAGATCCCCACATTTTGTGCATGGTTTTCATAAAGTAGCGTACATGTGCAGAAACAGAGACGTAAAAGTCTCTAAGTCTGAATTAGAGTCTAGCGCTGTAGTAAGAACACCCTCTGTCATACCCGAGAGAACCTGGAAGGAACTGGAACCTGCTTTTCGGCGGTTACAACGTATTTACGAAGAGACAGCCCTAGAAAACATAAGTAAAGATCAGAGTTCTTGAAGACTTCATTGGGGACTGAAGGCATCTGGCTACCTTTCATTGGGGCTCCTTGACGTGGTGAAAGGCTCTTGGCCCGGGAAATCAAAGGATTTTATGTTTTCTTGGTTCAAATCAAAATACCCCATCATCGGTATTTCTGAGCATCACATCGGTTTTAATTGGTATATCCTGTCTTTTCGATATGTAAATATCATTTCAAATTAAAAGACCGTTAAATTAAAGATAAACGAACTAGTTCTTTGGTATTCATATCTAACAGTTTGTAGCAACAACTTTTCATTATCGCCTTATGAAGTCTGTTATCAAACAGCTGTTTTCAGAATCGTAAAGAAACGTTCAGTTGTACTTCAAAGAACTAGTTTGTTTTTCGTGAATTATAATCTACTTGCTGAAAATTATACTGTAAGTTAAGAATATGAAAACTAATTACCTGCCGTTTGCCATTCTTTTCCAATGTTTTATGAAAGTACGCTGTTCCTTTGTCAAAGAATTCAGTAGAGTTTAAGTTTATTTCACTTATCGTCAGTATTCACGGTACCTCCCAATGAGCTACGATAAGTAGGCTGACTTTGAAATGACGATGGAAACTGATGTATAATATTCTGAAAAAGATGTATACGTGAAATATTATGTCAAAGAAAACACAAATAGGCTGTAAAGACTTTAATCATTATTTTTTTTTTTATGTAAATACCTTAGGTATAAAGCACGGGGTATCGTTGAATGTGATCTAAATTTTAAAAAGAAATTGAAATTATGTTGGTTGCAACTGACCTGGCTTAGCAAAATTACCGGCGTGCTTTTTTCAAACTCTCCTCAGTTTCCTTACTTTCAGTGCAAGTGTATTTTGATATTGTTTTATTTTTATTTATTCGTCGTTTGTTTGTTTGTTTGTTTTTAAACCTGCTCTGCGCAAAAAGCTAATGTATAAAAATATAATAGAAGTATATTGTGTTAAATGTTTGTAAGGACTATCATGCATAGCTGCCGGAAAATTTAATCGTTAATGAATTTCTACAACGACTTTCCTAATAGTACACTTTTCAAGCTAATTTCCATGTTCTTTTGTATCTCTTTTCCATGAAAAGAACTTATTATTCAGATCGGTATTTCGTGTATGAAAATACCTTGTGCTCAAACAGAAAAGTAGTCGACATAAATAAGTACAAACTAGAGTTAAGTTCAGATGAGTTAAATATAATTACAGTATTATTATTTATTTTTTGTGTAAATATATAATGTATATATTACTGTGAATTTCATGACAATAATCTTTATTTCATCCTATAGCTGACAAGTATTAGTATTATTGCAGTGGGTTGAAAGTTTCAGAAATAAAGGAATTATGAGAATTACTGTGTAGTGTATATACTGGAATTATGATTCCAATCATTATTTATTTGTTACTGAATTATGAAATTAAAATGTGGATGTTCTACTCCAGTAATATGAATGATATTTAATTTTCCATGAAGATCGTTGAAGATCAGCTGTCATTTTTATTGTGTTTTAGTGTACTAACTTCGGGCTGTATTTTCTTTCAATGTACCATGTGTTGTCTTAAAAAGATAAGCTATGCATAAGTTTAATAAGTATGATAACATTGTTAATATTAGTATCATTAGTAGTATTATGCATACTAATCTATAATTAAAGAATCATTTGAAATTATTTTAATCACTATTTCTTACGTACCAACATGTTTCACCTTTTGCTGGTTAATTATTGTTAATATGATTGTGCTTTTTTGTTAAAGGGCGCCTGCAAGAAGTATTTTGAAATGACTTATGATAATAAAATGTTCAGATGATACTACATTTTCGAAATATATTTACATTTCAGACACACTAGTCTTTTAAACATACATATTCAAAGGCATGAGGTACTTTATCTCAAATGTAAAAATATGACAAAAATTTGTTTCCTCGCAAGAGTCTCTGTTAGTTATACTGTATTGCCTATTTTGACGTCTGTGTCTCTTCTTTAAGAACTGCATATTGCTTTAACAGAAGTACATAAGTACAAAAAATTATGGGGCATGTCTTGACTGAGGTTAGGATATTTCATCACACAATGTATTTTCCATCTCTCCAGTCTTTTACTTGTTAATAAATAAATATACTGGTTGATAATCCATGTCTTTTATATTTTACTGTGAACATTTGTTTTTCCAGAAGTTAAGATTGCTTCCCATATTAAATTCTTCTGTCAGATTTAATGAAAAACCCCCAGTAAATTTTTTACAGGAATGGCCAAATCTGTCGTAATAAATTGCATTTCTCTTCATCTCTTTGATCATGGAAGTGAAATGTGATAACTTATTAAATAATATGAGGGTATTATTTGTTGAAGTTTGATGAACTTAAACTGAAATTTATGAAAGAGAAAAAACATGCAAGAATTATCAGTGGAAATCATCGAGAATGGCATTGAATTGAGGTGCTATATGGTTTTGCAACTCCCTGAATTAAATTCAACAGCTTTGTTTGTTCTTGACTTTGCAGTATTATTATAAGTTTTCATACCTCTGTTTTCATTCTGACTGGCTCACAACACTCTTCTCTCCTTTGCTAAATAACAGAATAGACTTAAGAGTTTAAATTATCAGTAAAGTTTAATATCAAGCATAAATGTCAGGAGTACCCTGACTGATGATTGCAAATTTTATTTTCTACATTTGTTTTTTGAGCGTATGTGAATCTTAATATTTAATTCAGTCTCGTATAATAGCATCTTCTATAAAGAAATAATTTTAGTTTTTTATGCAATATATATTCCTGTGCCATTGCCTGTGGTTATTGCATTTTTTTTTGCATCATTAGTTCTGTCCCATATTTGCAATAATAAATAATCATTATTCTTTTGTCTCTAAGTCAGAGCATCGATTTCATGCATTTGATCTACTGATTTTGAGGGTCTTCATATTTTAGGTTAAAGAATTGGCTGGCATGGAGGTAGATTGAGTAAGATAAAAAGTCGATAAACAACCGATTATTATTTATGACGTTCCAGTGACCAACGATCTTCAATTAATTCAAGGTTTGTACTCGATTATAGTTTGCTGTACGGGGAGGAGCTCTGCTAATAGTTTCCTGTATCTGTTTCTGTATGCAAATTCACATAAACTCTTATGCGTCACTTGGTCATCTAGTTCACAGCTCTTTGCCTATGCATATCATCATATTTCTGTGTAAAGCTGTGTATGCTCGTAGCACTTACTATATCTTCCTCCAAATAGTTCCACTTATCTACTACTCTCGAACTGAAAATAAAAATTTCCTTCCATCCTGTACTGTAGTTCTTTTCCTCAGTTTCTATATGTGGCCTCTAGTTCTCGATCCACCCAGATCAAATAACTGAGTACTGTCAATTTTATCATATCCATGCAAGAATTTGAACACCGTAAACATCTCTCCCCTCTCTCTTCTTTTTTTTCTCTAGCAATTGCAAGTCTAGCTCCTTAAGCCTTTCCTTGCACCCTAGGCCTTGGAGCTGTGGTACTAGTTTAGTAGCATGTCTTTGTACTCTTCCGAGTTTAACCATGTGCTTTTTGAGCTGAGGATTCCAAAACGAAACTGCATACTCTAGTTTTGTTATAACGAAAGTTACATAAATATCTCTAAACATGACTTTGTCCATATATCTTAAAGCCACCTTTATATTAATAAGTAGTGCATAAACTGACTTCACAATAGAAGTAATGTGCTTCACTGGAGAAAGATGTAGTTCAATTATGATTCCAAGATCCCTCTCTGCTTGGGACTCCGTTTGGTCATTTCTTACTTGTACCCATCCTCATGACTGTACAGTTTGTTGGATTAAATTTCATCAACCACTCATCAGACCAGTGCTGCAGACGATCCAGATCCCCCTGTAAGACCCTGGAGCAATCTTCTGTTAACACTTTCATTGCCACTTTGGTATCATCTGCACAAATGTTCATATGTGCTTGCACTCCTCTTGGCAAGTCATTAATATATATTAAGAAAAGCAACTGTCCTAAAACTGATCCCTGGTGTACTCCACTAGTCACATCTCTCCATGTAGATACTGAATTTCTTACCGATACCCTCTAGGTCCTATTTTCTAAATATGCTGTGATCCAATTCAATACATTACCTCTTACACCAGCCATCATGTCTAATTCAGCAAGCAACTTTCTATGGGACAGTGTCAAATGCTTTCTTAAAATCCAAGAAAATACAGTCCACCCATCCATCCCTCTCCTGCAAAATACTGGTCACTTGGTCATAGAACTCAGTTAAAATTGTCAAAGTTGACTACCTTCTCTGAAGCCATCCCAACGTTCACTTAGGAATCCCAGTCTGTCAAGGTGATATGATATCTGCCTTTTCAAATTTTCTCTAGAATTTTACAACTATGCTAGTTAAAGATACTGGCCTGTAATTTAGAGCAACGTCTTGTCTACCTTATTTTGAAAATTGGCACTTTGTTAGCTCTTTTCCACTCACCTGGTAGCTCTCCTGACTAGTGAGTGTTCATAAATAAAAGTATGGGTAGTGCCACGAAAGCTGCACACTCCTTCAACACATACGGAGCAATACCATCTTGTCCCACTGCTTTATGTGGGTCAAGCTCTTTAGCAATTTACCTACCTCCGTCATCGAGATACTAAAATTATCCAGCACTTGCTCCAAGTCTACGGGCTTGTCTACAGTTGGAGGTGGAGTGACCTCGACAGTAAAAACACACTAAAACTCCTTATTCAGCTCTTCACATATTTGCTCATCATTTTCTGTCTCCCTGTCATCTGATCTCATAAGATTCACGAATATTAACTTGGTTTTTTTTTTCTTTATTAAAGAATAAAGACTTTCCAGTAGCATAATTTTATTCACTACACTGTCAGCTAAACTGACTTCACTGTCAAAGAGAAAAAATTCATATTAACCGTAGACTTTTGGCCACTTTAATGAAAGGGAACTCAAGCATATATATGTTCTTACTCGAACAAGTAATGACAGGTTGAGGGTATTGTAGTAATAGCTGCTTTATTGTGACTGCCAGATTGATTAACAATAATTCTAAATTACATTGTATTCTACATTGTTTCAGAGCTTTTGTATGGGGATTTCAAGGGCCCCATTAATTTTGCTACAGAACTGGAAATTTCCTCATCCTCATCACTGTGATATCAGTGTTGGTGGGCACATGGCTGGTTTAGCTGGGACTTCTTATTTTACTAAAAATAAGAAGAATATGTATTATCTAAAGCAGTACTTCTGGCTATTAGGGAAAGCATCAGCGTTTCCAAGTCAAGGGTCTTCCGTCACTCCTATGTTCATTATCAGAATTCTACTTGCCCTCCTAGTATCTGTGCGTCAGAGAACTCCTGTGCTAAGATGGGAACTTTATCCTAATCATAATGAAAGCATATGACAAGGTGAAAATGAAGCACTAAAGCCATAGTAAAAAGGAGAAAATGGGTTACCTGTAATTTAGAGAACAGCATAATGACAGGTACCACGTAGTGGCATTTGCCATATTGTACTTTAATTGTATAGTTATAAAGGTGAGCTCATATTAATGATAGAATAAGGATGACAATTTTTTCTAATGCAATATATTTTACTATATCATGCTTGCAGAATCTTAACTTTTGTCCAAAATATACACAGAATAGACATGAAATATTTCCTTGCATATAAGCTATCGTACGTAAATACTACTTGCACTCAGCATCCAATTTATGGTATAAAAGAATCATGATAATAAAAACAAAATTACGTACCTTGAAGATGCTCCAAAAATACTATTTAGTCGTAGCTTTATTTATAGTAAGACCATGGGTTTAATTTGTCCAATAAGGCACAGTCCGTACGTTTGATACATTTATGATACAATCATGATAATAAAAACAAAATTACGCACCTTGAAGATGCTCCAAAAATACTATTTAGTCGTAGCTTTATTTATTGTAAGACCATGGGTTTAATTTGTCCAATAAGGCACAGTCCGTACGTTTGATACATTTATATTTGTATGTGATAATGTCTGCGTGTATTAATGTATAAATATTCTACTTTGTTTGTGTTTATAAATATATTTTTGTTGCACGTACAGTTCATTCATAAAGATTTTATCGAGTTTTAGGATTACATAAATGTGTACCCAAAAATGCTTATGTATTTTTGCCACTGGTAGTATATCTCAAGTTAGTTTAATGTAATTTTTGTGAATTACTGGTTATCAATTTTTATGAGTTAGTATTTAGACATTTAATAAAGTATATCATTCGAATTTATAATATTTAATTTCTCAGAATCCAGGGAATTCTCTAGTTAGCAAAAGCACAGGTAAATAAACCATTTGCACTTATCTAAGTGCTAATCTCCGAGTTTTGTATGTTGCTTCGCCTTTTTGTCAGGAGTGAAAAGTTTTGAAAGAGGGATTATAAAATGATATTTGCCTGTGTTTAAAGTAGAGCAGTATAAGTTGGTGCATTAGAATGCAAGTAAGAGCATTTTTAGAAAACTATTGTCAACTTCAGGAACGTGAAAGAGAAAATAAAATAAATAAATAAGATGTGTTTTAAACCAACTCAACTCTGTTTGTGAGGAGCATCCAAATTTTTTACTGCTTCATTTGAGATCCAGTTTGAATACAGATGTAAACTATATATATGTGTTGTTTAATAAATGACTTTGCTCAAATCTTGTACCTTTGTTTCATGATTTTTGTGTACCTTGGTTTGCTTTCAATATTGTGGTTGAATTTGTCTGTCAGTTCCTAAGAAAATAATGTTTATATATTTTTAATCGTATCTATCCTTCTCCTTCAAAGGTAAGGTTTATTTTTCTGTACATAATAAAATATAATCGGAATGTGGTGATTAAAAAAAAAATACTGCTTTTTGATCACACATTTATTGTGACTTTGGTTGATCACATACTCTTCCAAAGCTAAGTGAGATTTGGACTTAGCAGATTGTCAGAGAGGAAAGGTAGAGCTGAAAATCGCGCAGGGACTACAGAAAGTATGGAGCTTGTCTTTGTAGCAAAATAATTGCTTTTGCTCTTGCTGGTTTTCATAGGAATTCCCGTCCTATTACCTGGCTGGCTAAAACATTCCTCACGAACACATTATATAAACAAGAAAACCTTGAGAATGTCGCCAAGATGGACCCTTAAATCTGAAAATCCCTTTTACCATACAGTCGTGCATGGTTAAAGGATCCTCGGTGTAGATCTAGACTAGGTATATAAGAACATCAGATATGCTTACAGAATGTAGATGGTGAGATTAACTTAAATTATAATATTAACATTCTCACTATCGAAGTATTGCCCTGTGAAAGCTCTGGAAACAATGACTGCTGCTTCCAGAAGTCGGTCGGCAAAACACTTCTGAAAAGGACAAGGTTAAGTTTCCGTCGAGGGTAAAGAGGGAGACTCGGGCACCCTTCCAAACCTAGTTAGAAAGAGAAACAGACTTAATATGATTTAAAAATATATTCAATTATATTTGTATATAGTTTTTATGCCATTTATGGGAAACTGTATCCTGAGTCACATAAGTCTTCCCTAGGTTCCAAAGTGAGTGGTTATAAAGGAGTTCTTTAAAATACTTCACATACTTGAAAAATACTTCTTTGATTTAATGTCTCCTTTGCACTTCATTGCCCGAGAAGGAGATTTGTAAAAACTCTTGGGTTTAAAATCCATGGTACTGCAATCGCGCTTCAGTCAGAAGTGTTGTAACAAAATGATGACGACACTAAATTTAATAAAGACCAAATTGATTCAGTCTGAAATCTCCAGTATTATTGGCCATGATGCTATGAGAAACATTTATGACAGTATAAATTGCTTATCAGAGCTTCACTGTGGTCTGTTAAGATGATCCAGGGGAGAATGCTCGGAATCTTGTCAACTGACTGGGCACAGACATCACGTGATAAGATCTTTCCTGGAAACCGTTAGGATTGGTTACCTGCTCACTAGCTACAAAATGGGTGGGTAGCTCATTCTACATTGTCGGCTGTACGTCACAGTTACTTTAGAATCGGCTAGCAAAAGGCGTCAACGGTTTTCCTAACCCTTTTCTTCCAGCAGTAGTAGCAATATTAGTAGCAGTAGCTGTATATAACAGTAATAGCAGCACTAGTGAGTAGTCTCGTTTTCGCAGCATTTGACAGAATAGGGCCACAAGCAAAGTCATCCTACTCGATAACTGAAGAGGAGCCCACTGGATGTAGTTTTTGAGCAATTTCAGCTATCCTCAGGACAGGGTTGCCACCAAAAAATTTTGAAAATCTGACATTGGAGGCCAAAAAATCTGTAGAAATCATTGGGAATCTGTAGTTACCAAAAAATGCGTAATTAAATACCATAAGTATAAGGATTTAAGTATTATATAGTTTTCCTGACAGTATATGCTAACTATAGGAGGCAGGCTTCCATAGAAGCTTGTGAACCATCCCTACAGCAATATACGCACCCTTAAATTATTGGCATACATACTCTGACTGAGAAATAAAGTACATAGGTTCTAAAACTCTAAAGGGTAATCATCAATTATACTCTGTGTTGCAGTGTTGTATCTGACGTAAAACTAACCAGGTACAAGCCGATTTTATTAGTTCAAATTACCAAATGTATTGGTTACATTAAGAAGAGACTTCTACCGTGATAGTATACCTAATGAAGCTTTAAGACAGAATAAAGTAGTACATCTATTTTATGAGGTGACATTTACTAAATTAAACTTGAACTTTTTTGTAAGCAATAAATAAGTGCAATATTAAAGATAAGGGACGTGTAGTCATGTAATCTGTGATTTTCAATGGCGAACTTAAAATTCCATATCATTTAACTGATATCATTTTTTATTTGTAATTTAATACTGCCCTTGAACATAAAAACCTGTAGATTTGGTCTTTATTTTACACAAAATCTGGAAATCTGAAATGACAACACATAATTTGTAGATCTACTGATTAATAGGTAGAAATGGCAAGGCTGCCTCAGGATACCTGAGATCACTCAGCTATTCTAAATAAGAACTCTGACAAATCGTAGATTTTGAAGATGTGGTTTTAGAAAACTGGATAAGGAAATAAGACAGCTTGAGTTATGTAAATTTACCGTGTAGTGAAATGAAAAATATCAAGGGAAAGAAACACAAATTATGAAGGGAACTTGTCTCTCGCCTTTATCGCTAGCAGCAGCGATAACAGTAATACCAGATATTAACCTATTATTATTATTATTATTATTATTATTATTATTATTATTATTATTATTATTATTATTGTTGTTGTTATTGTTAAAGACGTGGCTGATTATATTGACAACCACTTAAACAAAAAGATAGTAGTAGTAATATCAGAAGGCGCAGTAGTTGCGGGTAGCATAACATAGCAAAGGAAATGTATTCTGTGAATTTCGTGCCTATACGTATAGGGTGGCCTTATCATTGGTTGAGGTTATGAGTTGCCAGTTACGTGCTTACACTGAAATGTCGCACTGTTTATATTCTATTTAGACTTTAATCGATAATTAAGATATTTCCATTGTCACAATATGTTGTTGGGAATTTCAGTACTTCTTCTCTTAAACACACTTATCTCTGTCATCCCATTTTGACACTTATTTTGTTTTCATTAAAAAATAAAATTGGCAACTCATATACTCTCCCACCCATGGGTTTAAGGCGCGAAATACGTAATGCGCTGCAGAAACATATGGTGGCAGTAGTAATCGTTTGTGAGCCGTTAAAGGTGGTGAAAGAACACGTTTCTAATGGATAAAAGTGAGTAATATATTTCCGCGAAAAGCATTCAGCCTATTGCATGTCCACCGGCATTTATTTATGCTTTAGGAGAAACTGGAGTTTGGGGCGGTGGGGATTACCTCCCCTCCCGAGGAGGATTTTGGAAGTTTTGGGGAAAAAAGAACCTAGTAAAATGATGAGGTAATCAGTATAGGGAAACATTCTGGGGAATTATTTGGGATGGAGAGTAGCTGAATCCAGAGTTCATGAAAGAGTGATCGCAAGGTTAAGTGAAATAAGAAAAGAGAGAGAAATTATACCTTACAGTTCTAACGTATAATTTCTCTCTCTTTTCTTATTTCACTTAACCTTGCGATCACTCTTTCATGAACTCTGG
>BDMR012750653.1:0-12386 GCA_002091895.1 Caridina multidentata
TTATTATTACTAGTATTATTATTATTATTATTATTATTATTATTATTATTATTATTATTATTATTATATAATAATAGTAATAATAATAATAAAAATAATAATAATAATAATAATAATAATAATAATAATAATAATAATAATAATAATAAGAATAATAATAATAATAATAATAATTTCTAACTATTTAAAATATCAAATAACCAAATCTACACAACAGCAAACTTACTTTATTGACCAAAGACATCTAACGGTTTTTAAATATTAAGTCTTTCTGCTTAAATTAAAACTTGTGCAGTTATGTTATTCTAGATGCTTTACTATTCATATTTACTAGTATGCTGCTATAGTTGAAGGTTTGAAGCTAAACCTAAGTTTTGTTTCCTTTTCTAGAAATCTTAATCCCATGTCAAGCACTGACTGAATGCCAGTCAGCAGGTGATTTCTGCAGCACTGAGATTTGCCCTATTGGTTACTCTGCTATTATTGGAACATGTACCAGCTTAACTTCCCAGCGTTGCCACTGTTGCAAGAAGGGTAAGCAAAGATTTTTTTTTAACTAGGCCAACGAAAGCTTCGGTAAAGTTAAAAAAATTCTCTTGATTCAGCATATGATCGCATAGAGATTTGCAGATTAATTGAAAATTTTTAGAGTAGGAGGCGAAAAGTTACAATTTTTTATCAAAAACTTTTTGAAAGTTTCGATACACAGCACTGTTTACGAGAATGTATTCGGTCTGTAATGAACAATACGCAAGCTTATGGACTGTTAGTCGGTACAGTAATACGGATGCGAAATTTGATACAGCAGTATACTGCTTTCTATTCTTATCAGAACCAAAATGATGTATTCGGTACATAGGAAAATAAATGCAAATTTTGGCTAAATCACATTAAGATTCAAAAATTTTTACTTCACTAAATTTAATTAAGAATATTTTTAAGGACATAGATAGTTGATGTTATGAACCATTTGCTGAATATTGAAACTGGTGATGAGAATGCTTGTTGTACATACCCTGGTATTTAAACGGCGAATATTTTAACTTTTTTGAGAAATTATTTTAGGTTTATTATGGAAAAGTCTTGATAGGTTATTTAAAGATTTTATTATATTTTAAAACCTTGTTTGCCTTAGTTTTTTAAATTTGCCAGTAGTACAGAATGTAAAACTAGCTGCTTTCGGTAAGCTGCCTATAATTATATCTAATGCTACAAATTTGCAGTGCAAATAGTTTAATAGTGTAAGCCCTCTTTTCTTGAAATATTAAATTATAGTATATTAGTAATTTAATTCTAAGAAATATTTCAAATGTTTGAACTTTTTAGATGTTGTGAATCCATGCCAGCCTTTGAGAGACTGCCAGTCTCCTGGGGACTTCTGCAGCACAGGAAACTGTCCTACTGGGTACACTGCTATCGGAGGCGCTTGTACCAGTTCAGCATCTCAACCTTGCCAGTGCTGTAAAAAAGGTATATAGACTGATTGTTATAGGTTTACTTAGGATAGGAAATGTTTATCTGCTGTAGAAAGCATATCCATAATTAAGATGGTCTAGGTGTAAAATATTTTAATGGTAAACTCCCAACTAAAAGTATTAGAAAGGAGCCTGAAGTTTTGACTTGTCACTGATGTAAGTGTAAAATTGGAATAAAATGTTCTTTCAGACATGTTGAAACTTCGATACAAATTTATAAAGTAGTCAGAATTTTAGCTTTGCTGTTTGGGCTTTGCAGTTGAAAGAAATTTACTGTATTGCAGACTTTACCAATCTGGGTGAGGGAATGAGGGTTGATACTGCAGCTAGTTTAAATTTTAATTTCCCTTCCTGAATTTTAACTATTTAGAGAAATATCCTGTCCACTTAAATTCGCTTAAATTTACTTTTTCAGTTGTGGTGACTCCCTGTACGCCACTGGACACTTGCAAAGCAGATGGAGATTACTGCTCAACAAATGAATGTCCAGCTGGATATGATACACTTCGCACTGGATGTCAGTCATCAGATCCAAATTGTCGTTGTTGCAAGAAAAGTAAGCGGTTATCTTCCAAAATCTTCTGCTCTGTGAGACTTGAAACTACAATAATTCGTATGCATTGATTTGTTTGTAATTTAACTGCTATGGATAATTTCAGAAATTGTAAGCCCATGTCAAGCCTTGAGGGAATGCCAATCTCCCGGAGACTTCTGCAGCACCGAAAACTGTCCTGTTGGGTATTTTGCTATAATTGGCACATGCGCCAGTTCAACATCTCAGCGTTGCCACTGTTGCAAGAAAGGTAAGCATAGTCTTAGTATGTAAGGTTTGTCCTAAATGTTTAAAGAAGCATCTGCAAAAGCTTAGAGGAGAGGAAATAGACAATTTAAGCTATAGAGTAGGTTAAGGCAAGTAACTCAAATGGAGGCCAGTGTGACTTTAGTTCTCCTTGCCATTTCTAAGAGAAAGGCTGTGATGCTAGTTTAAATTTCACCTTTCACGAATTTCGAACTATCTGCCTTGCGTGACTATTGACTTTACCTTTGCTGAAATGTCATAAGCTTTCCTTTTAGCGATAGAAAGTTTTGCCACAGCTCTGAATATATAGATAATAGAGTACAATGTTACTTGTAGTTTCTAGGTAGGTTTTCCCAAAAAAAACTTATTACTTTTGGGAGAGACTAGTTTAAAACAGATTGAAAAGTCCAGTGTTCATTGGTGAGTTCCGCATACAAAAAAAAAAAAAATTGCTGACAGCATGAACAGCAGTTTTTATCTGGCTTTGCTAGATCTTTGTCTAACTATTAAGGCTTTGGTAAATATAAAGTTTTGAAAAATCTTGTAAAATATAATTCCACCCAATTATTGCTGTAAATGCACCATTAATGAAACTGAAAATTCTTTGGGATATCGGAGGAAATCACACTTGTAAAATTAGTATTTCTACTAGTTAGATTTTCCTATATGGGATGTCTAAAATAAATTTAATAAGTGCTAATTTACCACCATTAGAACCTGATTGCGTCTAACAATTTTTATTTTTCATAAATCTGGTCTAGTAGAATGTTGGCTCAAGACTTGCTTTTAGCTTTGGATAGAAGTGGTGTTAAATATTCACTATTTTTTAACTTTTGTTGCAGATTCAGACTGCATTGCTCTATCCATGTGTCAAGACGCGGGCGATTATTGTAGTCGCACAACTTGTCCTGCTGGCTTCTCTCAAAAAATTGGTGGATGTTACTCTAGTGACCAGAAATGCTTCTGTTGCAAACGTGGTAAGGTCCTAGCCCGGTTAAAAAGAGTGGCTGTTGTCTAATTTGGCTTTACAATAATTGTCTAGAACAGACCATAACTAATTTACAATCTCCCTCTTCCAGATAAAGCGAATTGCTCTCCTTTGGATGAGTGTCAAGGCAAAGGAGACTACTGCTCGGTATCAGATTGTCCGCCAGGTTTTGTTACAATAATAAATGGTTGCAATTCTACCGATCCCAAGTGCAGATGCTGTAAAGGTACGTATGCAGAAAGAAATTATTAGAAAATGTGTGGTGTTAACATATTCTGTATATTACAAATTTTTAAATATTAACATGAATCCTTTAACAAATCTACTGTAATTTAACAGCTGCTGATGGATGCATTCCAACAAGTGGTTGCTTGGATAGAGGAGATTTCTGTAGTTTGCAATCTTGTCCGTCTGGTTTTACTGCCACGAAAACCTGCCAGTCTGATAACCCTAACTGCAAATGTTGCAAGAATGGTAAGAATTTTGTTTAAAACTGTATATTGATAAGTTTTCTTCATGATTCATGCAAAATTTTAAATTTTGATGTGTTCATTCTCTACTGTCGGGAGGGGGAATAGTGCTAATGTTCATGCTTCTGATAAAGGGATAGCTGTGTGCTGTACGAATTTAATTTTTTTTTCTAGACGTGAATGTTAGGTGCATAGCTTCTCCTCAGTGTGTATCGGACGGAGATTTTTGTTCTATGGACACTTGCCCCTCCGGTTACACCACTTTAACAGGGGGTTGCAGCTCGACTGACCCACGCTGTAGGTGTTGCAAGAAAGGTAAGTATATTAACTGTTTTTGAGAGCAAATTTAGTATAGCACTAGTTTTAAACTCCACACTTTCAATATTTTGAAAGTGTATTCTAAATGGGCTTTACATTTGGCAATTTCTGAGTAAATGAAATGCATATTAAGAAATGATTGTAGGAAATATTAAAATCTCTTCATAAAGGCTATAGTTAAATTTCCATACTTCAGAAACGTGTGAGGCCTTAAGCACATGTAAGGCAGCAGGTGACTACTGCTCTCTGGTTTCCTGTCCAGATGGCTACACAGCTGATTTTGCAGCGTGCAAGTCTACTAATCCCAACTGCCGTTGCTGCAGGAAAAGTAAGATTAATAATTATGAAGCTACTGGATTTGTCAAAATTTCACATTGACGAGATAGACGAAATGTCGTGTAAATAATGCATAGCTTCGTGACCAGTTTTCTGGCAGGTCATAACCGCACTTTACAAAGTCGCGGTAAGCTGACACCGTAAAGGTGGCCTCCAGACTAATGCAAAACCTATTTATTTTCAGAGGCAGATTGCAGTCCATTAGATACTTGCAAAGGAGCTGGTGATTACTGCACACTAACAGACTGTCCTTCAGGTTTCATTGTCAACTACAATGGATGCCAGTCTTCGGATCCCCGATGCAAATGCTGCAAAAAAGGTAGGTTTGAGATTTGGTTCTTAAATTGGTACACTTGATATGGTTAAAAGATCTCCAGGTCACTAGAGCAAAGAATGAATTAAAGGTCGTTGAAATTTGTTAGTTTTAAGTATAGGTGCTTGGCACATAAAGTAAATTTCTTCTAATCATAAGATTAAAATTATTTTCATAGACTATGGTAAGTTTTCATTTCCAGGACTTTTCTTAACCTTTTTGTGTATATTAGACTTGGTTTTAATTTTAAACTCCTATTTTCCTTGTAATTCTATAACGCTGAATCATAAACTGCTGTGAAATTGTGAATTAAATGTTTTTCAGAGACTTGCGAGGCCTTAACCACCTGTCAGGCATCGGGAGATTACTGCAGTCTCACAGCATGCCCCGACAACTATATATCTGACTATACTGCATGCAAATCGACTAATCCAAACTGTCGCTGCTGCAAGAAAAGTAAGTTAAAAACTGTTTATCAGACTTCTCTGAACAGATTAGCATTCTGATCTAGAAATTTATTTCTTTTATCCCATTTTGAACTTTTATGTAAATATCCCCATTTTGCTTGGTAAGTCTGGAGAAGAATAGTTTCTGCATTGTGTAAAATTCCTAAGCTAAAATTTTAACTACTAATTCCATCCAGAACCAGACTGCAATCCACTAGACACATGCAGGACGCCAGGAGATTACTGCAGCCTCACGGAATGCCCTGCTGGTTTCATAACTAATACTGCTGGTTGTCAGTCAACAGATCCTCGGTGTCGGTGCTGTAAGAAAGGTTAGTTTTGAAGCTTGGTTTTTACCTTGCAGAAGATTATTTTTCTTTCGGCAGAAAACTGGAGTTTCTGTAACCACTTTGCTATTGCATGTTGACTTGCTCTTGGCCTTGTTCCATTTCAGTGTATGGTTAGATCTGGTTTTTGTTTTAACTTGTGGATAAATGACTGTCTACATCGGGTGGACGATAACTTGTTGAATACCACTGTAATCCTGAGACTACATTCAAACCTAGTACCATTAACACTTGAAAATTTTCGCTGTTAATTTTGAAAGTTAAAAGTACGGTTTAAGGATAAATCTAGAGGATAAATCTCAAAGGAATAGATTGAAATTTAAATTTAGTTATGGGTAAACCTTTCTAATTTGAAGTTGGAAATTCTTGACTGAAAGTATGCCTAAAATTGAGCAAACTTCACGATCGTGGCATGCGCTCTCGGATTGGCCACGCAAAGAAGTTTGGTGTTAAAAGAGTTTGATACCATCAAAGGATTCCTTTCATAGATCTTCTGTCTTTTTGCAGAGACTTGTGTGGCCCTAAGCACTTGCCAGGCAACGGGAGATTATTGCAGTGTTACATCCTGTCCAGATACCTACCTCACTGATTATACTGCATGCAAATCTACGAATCCAAACTGCCGCTGCTGCAAGAGAAGTAAGTTTGAAGTCTTAAATATCTTAAGTCCTTTACAGTTTTCTGAATTGTTCTAAAGAAGAAATTTAACGTAAGTACGTTCAGAAAATTCAGTTTGTGAAAATATATTAACGGTTGTCATAAAATGTTTTTAATTGACGAATAACTGGGCGTGCAATCTGCAATAAGCATTGATTTTGTGGAAAGCTTTCCTAATAAGTTTGTGAATGAATTTCAATCTTATTTTCCCCTTCAGAAGTGGAATGCATTCAATTAGATACATGTAGGGCTCCTGGTGATTATTGCAGCTTAACAGAATGTCCTTCTGGCTTTACAACAAATACTGCTGCTTGTCAGTCTTCTGATCCTCGATGCAGATGTTGCAAAAGAGGTAAAGTTTGGATAAAAGAACTTTTACTAAAACTTAAGTCTGCTGTTTAGGGCTCTGTTTAAGTCTTGGATATTTAAGTTTGTAGCAGTTTAGGGAAGGATGTTTAGTGTAAAAGGACTTTACTAAATAAGTTTCAGGCTTTGTTGACTTTAATTTTTCTATTTACTATGAAACCATATTTTTATTACTTCACGCTATTACTTCACTCTGGTCTCGCGGTTGTTTTGCAAACTGTTTTAACTAAATGTATTGGCTACGCCTTTCATATTCTATAAAGTTGGACGTTTTCATAAACTTCTGAAATTTCACAAGATTACAGGAGTTTTAAATATTATCAGGCAATCTCTAGGAATGGGCTTTAATTTGGTATAAACTGTATTAAGTAGAAAATGGATAAGTATTAGTAAGTTAGTGTACTAATTGGTCCTCTTTGAATTTTTTCTCCTAGAAACTTGCGAGGCCTTAATCACCTGTCAGGCATCAGGTGATTATTGCAGTCTCTCGACGTGCCCTGATAATTACATAACTGATTATACTGCCTGCAAATCTACAAATCCAAACTGCCGATGCTGCAAGAAAAGTAAGTTAGTTTTTTTTTTGGGGGGGACTTTCATATAGTTTGTGTTGCTATAAGTATATAGTATTCAAACAGGATAGGCTGGCTCCTTTGCTGATTTATAGCTCTTTGCAAATCTATAATCATAGTCTACTGTATTTTGTTTAAAGGCAAACTTTAACCCTATTTAACTGGCGTGCTGATTAAAATTTAATTCGTTCATTCCAGAGCCAGACTGCAATCCACTAGATACATGTAGGTCATCAGGTGATTATTGCAGCCTAACAGAATGCCCTACTGGTTTCATAACTAATACAGCTGGTTGCCAGTCCACTGATCCTCGATGCAGATGTTGTAAGAAGGGTAAGTATATGTACCGGCACTTCTTGGACACCACTAACTTCTGTTGACATGCTTGACTGCTGGCAAATTGAGTAAACCAGTTTTCAGACTTGCCCTCTTGACATTGTGCTGCATATTTCAAAATTTGGGAAATAAGGTCGCAGCATTACTCAAACCTGACTAGGTCAGTCCAGGATTAAAATGGTTAAAAAGGTCCCCAGGCTCCTGTAGCAGTGTGTGAAGTGAGGTTAAGAGGTTTATTTTAAGGTTTGGGGGGGGTGGATTGGGGATGGAAAGTTTTATGTGCAGATTAATATTTTCTCCTGTAATTAAGAATTCTTAATGTGTCTAGACACTTGCCAGCTTAGTTTACTTGCTTTGAAGAGATGTCTTGCCTGTTAATTTCTATTTTTAACCTCTATACTTTTTTAGCACTAGATAGAATTAGGACTGCAGGTGTTTAGATATAAACATAGCACCCTGTTTTTACACCCTATTTCACGTGAGTATATATGTAACTTGGAGTTTACTAATTAGTCGTGCATAATCCTGATTTAACATCCTACAGAGACTTGTGAGGCCTTAAGTACCTGTCAGGCGTCTGGTGACTATTGCAGTCTCGCAACTTGCCCTGATAGCTATATAACTGATTATACCGCATGCAGATCTAGCAATCCAAACTGTCGATGCTGCAAGAAAAGTAAGTTTAAAAACTTAGCCCTTCACTTGCTGTTTGGTTGTTGGCTTTCTAGCATAGTCAAGCAACTGAGCATCCACATTGTCTTGTGTTGCTGCTTGGAATAGAAATTCCGGATATAAAGTAGTCTTTACAAAAATATTGCTGAAATCTGCTTAAAAATGCTGTTAAAAGGTCTTTAACACTTATCTCCTACCTTCTTGCAGGACCAGATTGCAATCCACTCGATACATGCAGAGCATTAGGTGATTATTGCAGCCTTACAGAATGTCCTTCTGGTTTCATCACCAATACTGCTGGTTGTCAGTCGACAGACCCACGATGTAGATGTTGTAAGAAAGGTTAGTTTGACAGTCTCCCCCCTTTTGTTTTTTAGATGGTAACCAGCGAACTGGGCTTTTAATTTAAATGTAAATATAATTAACACAAAGATCAAATTATGCTAAGCGCAAAAAAGGCGCTATCATACTAGCAACTTTTTTTATAAACAGTCCTAAATCTTCAGTTATAGGAAGCTGATTTCTTTGTTTCAGAATGTGTAGCCGATCTTATCGATCTTATTTTATTTAAAAATCCAATTTTCTAGTGCCATGTTGGGACTTTGCTTGTAAATTTCTAGGCAATGGTCTTTCGGATTCTAATGGAACATTGTTTTGCAGAGACTTGTGTGGCCTTGAGCACATGTCAGGCAACTGGAGATTACTGCAGTGTTACGACGTGTCCAGATACTCACATCACTGATTATAATGCATGCAAATCTACTAATCCAAACTGCCGCTGCTGCAAAAAAAGTAAGTTTGTTAGTTTGAAGTTTTTAATTTCTTTGATATGAACTTGAGTTTAGAATGCTATTTTAAGTAAATGAAGCACAAGCGCTTAAGGAAAAATCTTCTGTTTATTGCTTACTAACATGCATGGTGATATGAAACTGTATGAAAACTATTTTCGCTCTGGAGAAAAGACTTAGTTAATTGTTGATTTAATAAGCCAGCGGGTGTTAATTAGTGATGTGCCTAATCATTCCTGGTTAATCCTGACTATACATCACTTCCAGAAGTGGAATGCAATCCCCTGGACACGTGCAGAGCAACAGGTGATTATTGCAGCCTTACTGAATGCCCTACTGGTTTCATCACAAATACTGCTGGTTGCCAGTCAACGGATCCTCGGTGCAGATGTTGTAAGAAAGGTTAGTTTATATATTTTGCTTCTGTATAATTTTTCCCCCTTGTTTGCTTGTCTATAAATATTAAGTTTACCAGTTTCAACTGGCAGTACTGCATGCATTGACCTTAGACTATGTAATGGCTTTGGACTGTATCCCTATTTGGCTATTTTATTTCAAAATCAGATTTTCTCCAAAATTATTTATGAAAGGTCTGTTTAGGAGATTTTTTTAAGCAATTCCTATTCAGAATTGAACTGGCTGTAATTCTATAGAGGTCAATCCTGAACCTACTAATTAAAAGTGAGATCTGATTAACCTAGTTTAGGCTTAGCACTTCTGGTGTAGACTGAAAATTTTTTACTAATTATGTAAATAGTGTTATGTCGGGGTGTCAGCCCTACAACCTCTGTTCTTACCTGAAAGTTAGCATAATTAGTGTTTAAACAATTATTGCCCCACAACTCTCCACCGTTTCGGGTAGACTATTAAATAAGTTTAGTGTCTGCGAGGGGAAATCTACCACTTTTGAGCCCAATCGGCTTCATTCTATCAAAACTGCAATGGAGTAACAATACAATGTACGTCAGCGTGTGCTGTAAAACCACACATGTTTACATAATTGTAAAAGTACAATATGCTTCATATAATTGCGCTAGTCATGAACTTTTTTGCAAATGTAAGGACTTGCCAATTCGATCACAACTTTCTATTTTACAGTTCAAATGCATTGTTTGCATTGTTAATCCATAACATATAGGCAGATATTGTATTCTCAACCCATATTTTTCAAATAGTGTTGGCATATCCTTTTACCTGGGAAGGTAGGTTATTAAAAGGTCTCTTGTATACATAAATAAAATCCATAAATTCCTTGTCTTCTTCAGAGACTTGTGTGGCCTTGAGCGCATGCCAAGCAACGGGCGATTACTGCAGTCTTGCAACCTGCCCAGATAACTACATAACTGACTATAACTTGTGCAAATCTACCAATCCCAACTGCAGATGCTGCAAGAAAAGTGAGCTAAAAGCTTAGTAATCGTGCAACCATTTTTCCTTAGCGCACTAGAACTATGATTAAGTTTTTTTTTTTAAGTAAAACTTGGTTTAGCATTGACATACTGGTATGTAAATATATAATCTGGTGATAGGGTTATAATTTCGCACTAAATTGATCGCTTTCATTATGCGAACTGCGTAATTGGGCACTTTGGCTGTAAGGAATTTAAATTGATTGGAAAGTCTGTAACTGATCTTCTTTACAGAGCCAGACTGCAACCCACTTGAGGTATGCCGGGCCCCAGGCGATTACTGCAGCCTTACAGATTGTCCTGCCGGTTTTATCGCCAATACTGCTGGTTGCCAGTCGACAGATCCTCGGTGTAGATGTTGTAAAAAAGGTTAGTTTAAGGTTTTCCACTTTTTAAAAAGATTGTGGTTTAGAAGTTTCTTCTGTCTATATTTGTTAGCCATAAGTAGCCTTCGCTTAAACACTGAAGTCCCATTCTCCTAGGAAAACTTTCTTTGAGCTTGCCTCTAGTAAAATTGCATAACATAGCCTCTTTCGTACAGTACACTTCCAACGAATTTTGGAAAATAAAACTTTTCAGAAGTTTGAGTAACCAAAGTGTCAATCCTATAACCATAAAATGAGCCTCCTAGACTGGAAAAAATGGTTGCAAAACTCAGGGAAATTCATTTATCATTGGTTTAGCTTTGAACTGTTAAAGTAGCGCTGGACTTTAGGCCATACATTTCTAATTTATTAATTTCTTATTAATTTTTGGAAGCAGTACAATCTTCATTTTACTTGTTTAGTGTAACATTTTGCTCTTTCACATTGGTGTGAACCAACATATAACTTTTTTTTTTTTTCCCCTGCAGAGACTTGCGAAGCCTTGAGTACTTGTCAGGCGGCAGGAGATTACTGCAGTCTGGTAAATTGTCCAGCTGACAGTTACACCACCGATTATAACTCTTGTAAATCTACCAATCCAAACTGCCGCTGCTGCAAGAAAAGTAAGATTTGTAATTTATGCTTAAAATCTTTAGTACATAGCATTAAATTTTCGCCTTGCTTTTACCATAGCTAGTAGTTCTTATATTTGCTGAATTACTTTTAGAAGTTTTACAGCATAATAAATAGTAAATAGTTAAATTAAGCACTGTTTAAAAAAAATTTTGCAGTAGTAATAATGTCCTTATGAATTAACGCCTGAGAAATGTTTATATCGCTTTTTTCTTCCAGAAACCGAATGCACTCCCCTTGATGCATGCAAAGTATCGGCTGGTGACTACTGCAGCCTTGGAGACTGCCCTACCGGTTACTATCCAAACTTTGGTGGATGTCAGTCTTCAGATCCCAGATGTAAATGTTGCAAGAAAGGTCAGAGACGAGAAACTTGGTTATACTGAATGATTTAAATCCGAAACTTAAGATTTTTTATTTTAAGTTATTGATTTGAAATAATTAGTAAAGTATATTACAGAATTTATTAATAGTGTAACGTAACATTTAAAGTTTTTCATGGATTGGGGGGAAAGTGGAAATTTATCTAACTTGGCAAATTAAGTGGTCCTGGAAAGTTTCTAGAAGTTTAGTAAATTAAGTTTTCTAAATGGAGATAGAAACTTCATAGATTAAATCCACTTTCATCCCCTCCCATCTTGGTTAAGTTATTAAAATTGGTGTTTACAGCATATCCAAAAGTTTAAACCATGACGAATATTTACTTTCCCTAAACCTTGCCAAACTATACATATTTTTTCCCCATTATAAAAGTGCAATAATGCAATGGGTGCTGAAGAGGCCAGGTTTAGCTAGAGATACTGATAACAATAGCTATATTGTTTAAAATTTCGTCCGATCAAAAATCTTATTCTTGCAGAACCTGTCTGTACTGCCCTCACTGGTTGCAAGGGCACAGGTGACTATTGTAGCCTTTCATCTTGCCCCTCTGGATTCACATCGGTTTTCAATGGCTGCTCATCTCAAGATCTAAGATGTCGTTGCTGCAAGAAAGGTTATTTGAAGTTTGAGCCATTCTTAATCTCGTGATAATTGGCTCCAAATTCTGAATTATATCTGATTATATTCTAGGATTTTTTTACTTTAAGTATAAATG
>BDMR012750654.1:0-12399 GCA_002091895.1 Caridina multidentata
AGTTAAAATAGGTCATAAAATGGCTTCTGTAAATGGTTGATTCTGTTCCCTGTAAACAGTGAAATTGAAGTCAGTAATAAAAGTACCAGCATGTATCAATTTAATACCTATTGAATATATTAAGTGATTGTTGCACATAATTTACTCATTTGAAGAAAAATGATCTTTGACATATTTTTTCTATGAATTCCAGTCTAATACTATTTATATTGAGAGCATGTTTATCTTGCATGATTAAGCATTTTGAAGTATTCAAGCATTTGAAATGACTGCATGCTCACATCCTTGATTTATTCTAACATTATTAAAGTAAAAACAGCTACATATATTTTTTCCTTATTTTTTATATGTAACGTTAACCCTGCAAAAGTTTTAAATATTCACATGGGTTTTCTAAGTTTTGTGTACTGTCAGTTTCTATTTTGAAAAATATTTTCAGGATTTAAATTTGTATAACAGTGTTTGGGGATGGTAAAATCTTGAGTCTTTAATAAAAATGACATGTAATGTTTATTGCAAAACAATAGACATCAAGAATTAAAACATTGGAACGTGCTTTGTAGCATGCAGTAATGTTACAATACCTGTAAGAGACCCTGTGCATGATGATTCATTTTCATAAAGTAGTTAATCCCCATGCATTATGCTGTGGTTTTCCTTAAGGCTTGATATAACGATGCTATGAGCATGGTGTAGTACCGTAACTGTGCGTGATTTTCAGCTTGTGAGATGGTACAGTGAAAGTGACGTGATGTCTGACATGTCGGAAAAGGATGCATCCCTGCAAGGCCTCAGGCAGCCTGTTGCTCATTCTGGCATGTCCTCAGTCAGTCAGCATTCACAGCATTTTTTCAGTTATCACACTCCAGCAAGGATTAGTGTGAGTGTACTGTATATCCATTTTGTATCCCCTTGTTGTTTATGATACTTTTACATTCTCCCATTATATCATCCTTTTTATGTGTTTGATGCCACTGTAGTAGCATACATGCATAGCTAAGTTCAAGATGTTTTATGCCATTATCATTAACTGTGATTGTTTTGGGCTTCAAGCACTGTCTTTATATGTGCAATTGGGTGTTTAAGTGTTTCTTGAGTTAGATGTGAATTATAATGCATCTTGTTTTATGTTGCCAATGCAGTTTTTTATAATTTTTTTTGTCAATAAATTTTCAGTTAAGTTTGGTTAAATGCATAATTTAGTTGACATTATGTGCGTATGGATTATCCACATTGTATATCATATTTTCCTAAAGTATTCCATAATTTCTTCCTTCTCAGAGTGTTCCTGGTACACCCTGCCAAACATATGGTCAGACACCTTTAAGAGCTCCTAAGAGTGTGAGAAGAGGAGTCAGACCACCAATTGATTGTGAATCTCGAATATTGGGGACTCCTGATTACCTTGCGCCAGAGCTGCTGCTACGTTTAGGCCATGGTTTGTTATATTAGTTCTTGTTTGTAAAGATAATAATACTAAAATTTGTCTGTCACAGCAAATGTGTTTGCACAGAAAGTTGGTCTTGAACTTGGAGGACCCAAACATTTTTATTTTAAAATAAGTGTAAACCTGATTTCATTTCTGTGCTTCTTGTGATCCTTTAAACCAGCCAGACTAAACAATGATAAGTATGCAGCTCCTACTTGTGACAAATACTGGGCACATTGTTTAATATATTTGGATATTGACACCTTCTTGTTATGTTCTTAAAGATTAATGTAATTGGATATGCTTGGGCTTCTGCATTTCATTTGAACAGTTTAACTGAAGGAGAATGCATGTTGTGTCTTTTTTTTCAGCTTTTTAATTGTTAACAAGATTTCATCAACTGTAGTTGGTGTTAGGAAGTATGAGTGGGAATTTTGAGGGGACAGGTATTGTTCAAAGGATTGTTGATTCAGTACATGAATAACTTATTTTAATTTTTTTCGCAACATTAGTAAATTGAAGATTAATAGCATTGGAGATTTCACTGATATTAGTAAGTGTTGAATTGTTATACAGTATTTGAGTTTATGAAGGGATGTTTTCTTTATATCTGGTTTAATTACAGGTTTGTTTCATATTGTATTTAGATTTAACAAAACTTATAGATAAAATACAGTAGTTTTGTTTAACAGCGCAAACTAAGATTTGTTAAAGTTCTTCTGTAAACAATATGATTGTTTCTGTCTTTTGGGTGTTACTTAACTCTTTTGAAGAGAGTATGTTTGTTTACTATGGATTTCAAGATACCCTTTGTTAACCAAGGCTTAGTCTTTTGTTTTGATAAAAATTAGGTCTTCAGTATATGACTTTTACAATGTGCAGATACTTAGCAATCATTCCAAAGTAACTTTTTCTAGTATAAGTCAGAGAAAGAACCCAGTCTTGGTTATTACGGTATTGTCCATTGGCCCAAATGCCGTATGAAAAGAACTTAAATTTTTCAATTAGTGTTTTATGTGTTTTCGCCTATTGAAATGACTTGTAGTTTATGATCAATTTATAGAAGAAAATGGATGACATTGTAAATAAGTAACTTTGCATTCATGGGAAGTTAACATATTGAGCAAGTTGTTAGATACTGTATTCTTTTTTGCAGGTCCAGCAGTTGACTGGTGGGCCCTGGGCGTTTGCTTGTTTGAATTCATGACTGGCATTCCTCCATTCAACGATGAAACTCCTGAAGCTGTATTTCACAATATTTTACAGAAAGGTATATATATTTTAGGTTTTATCCCTTTTTCTCTCTTGTTTCATATAATTATGGAACTTACACATGATGAAACTTTTGACTCATTAAAATATTGTTTGTATCCATTTCAGATATACCTTGGCCAGAAGATGATGAAGCACTTTCATCAGCTGCTGTGGAGGCCATAGATAAACTCTTGGCTCAGGATCCAAAGGTTCGAGCTAACTTCGATATGTTAAGAGATTGCTCTTTATTTTCATGCATTGATTGGACTAGCTTAAGGGACACACCAGCTCCTTTTGTGCCTCAGCCTGACAATGCAATGGACACAACTTATTTTGAAGGTAATGGTGCATTTATAAATTTTTTTCACTTGCATCTCTATTTATAAGAGGAATTTTTATGCATATGACACACTGTGTTAACACAATAGCTTGTGCCGTCAAGCTACATAGTATTGCTCTACCTTACGAAATGTATCGTTCAGAACCTATTTCTGTTTTATTTCACATGCACGGTATTACCTAGTTTGTGAAAAAAATTTTATTGTATGAAAGGCATACCAGTAATCAATTAAAACAAGAAAGAAATAAAACTGCAAGAAAATTCCTTGTTTTTCGCATATTTTTAGGCATCTCGTCGGAAACACTATGAAATATTTCATTATTTTTAGATCTGAACAATCCTACCAACTGCATCTGAAGACAGTTTGTTCCATTGGTAGTAGGTAAAGTGCACTGAAGTATGGGGTTTGGTTGGCACGCCTGCAATGCAGAATGTTGTTCGTGTAGATCAAAGTCATAATAGCTTAGAAATCTCACACTTCCAATTGTATTTTTAATATAAAATCTCTGAAATTAATGATTAATTTTGCAAATATGAAAGAAAATTCAAATATATCACATAAAGAAATTAGGAAGGTATATTTATTGAATTAGGAATGATGTTTTTGCAACTAACTGGGTTTAGTGCAATAATACCATTGTGAGGAACGGTAAACGAAGTATAGCATTCAGGCCAAATGGACAAGTCAGGGAGGCTTTCAGCACTGTAATGATCAATTATTTGCAATCGACAGTAAAATAAATAATTGATTATAAGACCTTATTAACACAAAAATGTGTAATAACAACACAATTATATAATAGGATACTCCGGTTTTCACAGATCTGGAGCCAATTAATAGGCTCAGCCAAACATCTATGCATTAGTATTCAACACCTTTATTTATTTTGTTCATGATAAAATAAAACGTAATAGTTTTGTTTTTATACAAATTTTAAGTGCTGAAATAAAAGCCTCCCCAGACAGGGAAAAATGATGTAGACCTAGAAAAAAAATTAATACCTGCTGTTAAAAGTGGACAGAGTAAAAAGATCAAACAAAACATAAAAGAACGATAAGCATTTTCATTTCATTTAAGAGTGGATTCTCCAGGTGAGCTATCAGGATACTGTCCACCAAACTTCATTAGCATATGACTGAGCAACTGTCACCATGGCACGCCATCAGTGGCTGTCCATTAAATGTTACTCAGTCTGCATAATCTGTATTGCTTGCCTGCGGGGTTTGTTGGTGAATAGTTGTCAGATTCAGCTTGCTGAATTACTGCCATATGTCTTTTGTCCGAAACCCTAAGGAAACTGATGGAATACTATGTAGCCTGATGGTACCCAACTGTACTATTGTTTTTCACAAGATTTATTGTCATCTCTCATTGCAATTATGTACAGTGTCTACTCTCATTGCTTGGGTGTAACAGATGTCAGTAGGTAGTGTTGTGTTGTGTTCTTGTGTACCTTGAGAGGTAGTTTGTAGTAAGTATAGGGGTATGCACAGTGGATGTTGTTCAAGATAGAGAATACACAATATTGCAAAAGTAGCTCAGACACTTTGTAAATTTTTATATTATCAATATAAAATTAAATTGTAGGGACTCTATTTATTAGTCATATTGTAATTGTTTGCCTTCTTCCATATGCACACCATTTTTGTTATTATAGGTATATAATGTTAAGCATGAATGGGGTAAATACTTGTAGTTAAGCTCCTAGAATGATGCTGTTCTTAGTGTGCTGGCTTTCATTTACAGTACCATATTAGATACAGTAAATGTTAGCAGTAGGTGGCATGGATCTCATAAGATTTGGTTCTTAACCATCTTAGTCCACTGTGTGGTACATTTTAATGTGCCTGTTTCAGTGTGATTAGACAGTATGAACTAAAGTGGAACTTATATTTAATGAAGTTTCATCTACTCCATTCCTATATCTGAGATTGCACTGAATTAGAAGAGCTGCAGATGTTCTTCGGATGAAATTGGACAAACTTACTGCTAGTGTATTGATAACAGGGTTGTACTTTTTCTTGAAAATTTTAACCTTAGTACAACTAAACTAACTTTGGCTAGTGATGGTAAAGAGAACTTTGGTCCTTCTCACAACTCCTAGATATTGGAATGACATTACTTTTGTCCTTAGTTCATGGTTGATATTAATGTAAAATTTGACTTGTTTCTCTTTCAGCTCGTAATAACGTCCAGCAGCTTAAGGTGTCAAACTTCGATCTGTAGACCACCTCTTAACAATAATCAGAAATATATACTATGATGGCAAACAAAACAACTTAATATTTTTTAAAATAGTCAGAGTTGTATATATAATATAAATATTTTTATCTTGTATTTTAAACATGCGAGACTGTCTTCCTCTTAGTATAATATTCTTTGTGATAACATTATTGAGATATGCTTAAAATTTTTGTAGGAACTGTATCCTTGTGTAAAATGGCAGTATTTGGGTTACAGCTGATAGATTTCCAATTTTTTTTTTTCTTAAATATCTGCAGTGTCTGTAATATTGCAAGTATAGCCTAAGACCTTTGTTCAAAAGTAAAATGAACATTTCACACTTACTGTTTATGCACTATATAAATATTTTTTTTACCTTTTTTTATGCTGCATTGTCCATGTTTTTTTCATCATTGCTAAAGAATCAACAAAACCTGTTGGCTCATTATTTCATAGACCAGACATACAGGTTTATGCAAATTCTACTGTTGTAAAGGAGTGCTTTTCCATTCATTGGCTAGCTGTAAGGATTAGGTGCTTACTTTCTTTGAGGTTGTCATGGCCATTGTTTTTATTATTCTACTGTATGTACGGTTGTTTGTAGTCTAGTCAGAATGTTTAAATTGTATATGATAACTATAATTTTACATGTAAATTTAAGTATTAGATGTATTTGGTTGTTACATTATATTCACATTATTGAAATAATATACCAAGTAGCATGGGGACATTATCAATGTATTTATTCATTTTTGTTTTTCATTAAAGGAAATTTATTATTATTCATTATAATAGTCATTACAGTTTTATAATTGTTATGGTTAAAATAGCAAATAGCATCTGTGTGCAGCTGCTGTATCATGCAGTTTACATAACTTGCTCAGATGATTAGCTTTGTCATCATAAGCAGGTGGAGAAGGCAGCAGCCGTTTAGTTAAGATAGGAAAACACTATTCTTATATTGTATCTGAAAAGCCGGTGAAAAGTGTGGGTTATGTGTATATTTCAAAGAAATAATACTAGATGGTGTAAGTTCCTTCACTGTGTTTTTAAATTCCTTTTTTTCTAATATGGAGTATAGTTGTAGTTATCTAACGCATGTAGCTGACTGGTCCTCTCCTCTTTTGTCTAAAGTTCCTGACCACCCTTCATCATGGGGATTGCTTAAAGTAAGGAAGAAATCATTCATTCTTCAAAGATGAATATAAAAGTTCTTTACATTACTCAAATTCCAGTATCTGTTGACTTTTCAACATGTTTTCAGTAAACAGTCTTAGACAGATTAGGGTAGTTCCTCTTGACTGACTATATCTGAGGTCTATTCCAAGTAAACCATACTCTTTCTGATGGTTTGGCTTTGAGTTACATCAAGTTTTTTTTTGTTTAAGCTCTGCTTCACTGGGTTTCCATGAATCATGTAGTGTCCTTAGTATCTCTAGAGCTGTTACAGCAGAACATGTTTAGCTTCTTAGCTCTAAATGACATGCATTCATTTTTAAACACAGGCAATAGGAAACACAGTTTTTCAAGACTGAGAGCTTTGCTTTCAAAACAAAAGCATTGGGGCCTAGACCAGGAGTCAGTCACCTTGGCCTGGTATTACTGATTGGACCTTGATCAAAATCAAAGTCTTATCTGTTTTTGTGGCAAGAATATATAATGGGAGTATGCTAATGTATTCCATGAAAATATTATTTTCAATTCTATGTGAAAACCAGAAGCCAATAAGAGAATCTTTCTTTATTGTAAGATATTAAATAGTATTTCCTTTCTCAGGTAATAATTTTTTCTTTTCCCCAGATAACCTCAGTCTCATAACAGACATATCCCCCATCAGCTTCTGTGACATTACAATATCACATAAAAATTAGGGACATTAAAACAAAAATTTAATTTCCATAGATGATTTTGACTACAAATATACTGATACAATATACATTCTTAACCTGAATCTTAATAAAATATTTTATATCATCTTGCTTATACGGTACTACAGTGTTTATTGGGATGCTGTGAAGGAAGTAAACGAATTAATAAAAGTGATGCAATATACTGTATACTATATTAATTAAAAAACTTGGATTTCCTTTAACAATATATTACTATAATTAGATTTAAACTACATTAACACATATACACTCATCAGAACTACAACACATGAAGAGATGGACAGTCAGTATTAATTTTTCTGCAAAATAAATTTGTCTTCTTAGGAATTAATATAAATCCTCAATTAGTGTGAAATATACCATATCAAGTATTGATCAATAACCAAGAGTTGGTCTATAACCTTGTCACTTTCAGAGTGCCTTAAAGTGCAGCAGTTTGTCTGGTAAATATGTTGTGGACTTCCTAATCTAAAGGTTATTGCATTTTTTTGTAACTGTAACTATAATAACCTTTGAGCTTAGCTATTTTTACATAATTGTTGACTGTTTTTGCATCAAACATTCCTTGCATTTTGTACTTGCATCCATTTTATTTGTGTATTTATTTTCTTTCAAAGATATTTGTTACTGCTGTTGTAGTAGTTGCTTTTGTTCTTGTTAGGAATCTTGGCATGTGTCACTGCCATCAATGTGATTATAGATCCAAGGCAAGAAGTCTGCAAATGTAGAAAATAGAAGATAAATAAAAAATAATAAAAAATAATCACTTGAAGTAAGGTAGGCAATGAATATGGATATAGTAATGCACTCCATGATATGCGGTAATACAGTCATAGTATTAGGATAAGTATTAAGAAACAATACATAATTTCCTGATATAAAGAGAAGATATACATTTCTGATATTTTATGTTGGAACTGTACAAGAGAATGTTTCTTGAATGTAAAACTGATTTTTGGAAATATAATACTTACTGTTCACTTTAGCATAGACACCAGGATAGTTTGGCAGTGCACACTTCAGACCCCAAGATACTACACCAGCTAAAACATACTGACCCTCTTCATTTTCAACAACCAGTGGCCCACCGGAGTCACCCTGAAAGTAATATTGAATGCCCTAGAGTTCTAGATGGGAGTTCTGTAGATGTTTATGTTTAAATCGAACATCTAACTTCAATGGGCTTTCTAAATCACAAAGTAGTGATTAGTGTCAGTGACTGCTTACATATACATTCTTTATTTCATAATCTTACTGTTATCCCAGTGTCTCTTAAACCCTTTCACTGACTGCAGTCTGCTGTTTTTTATTTTCTAATTCATCTCATTAAACTGTGTGTGTGTGTATGTATGGTGTGTTTTATACCCATGAATCTCTTCTATTTTTTATGTTTATTTCTTTGATATCCAGTTCACCTTCTTGTTGCCAGTCATTTTCTCCAATCCCTATTTCTCTTCCCATTTCTCCTATTTATCTTTCATATCCTCTTCCTTACCTGACATGCATCTTTTCCACCATGTCTGTATCCAGCACAGATCATGTTTTCAGTTATGTAATTCCCATAGCTCAACTTGCAAGATGCCTGGGATATGATGGGTACCTCCACTACCCTCAGTACAATAGACTGCATTCCACCTGGATGTGATAGCAACATTCATTACATACAATAATTTTTCACCAAGTGACAAAATTAAGTTTTTAGTTGATCTACAGTCTTATATTTAGGCTAAGGTGGTATGAGTTAGGCTTAATGGTGTTACCATGTTGGATATTTTAACAGAGTTGCTTTGTGAAAATGCAGTAGATGTTTCTTTATTATTATTATTATTATTATTATTATTATTATTATTATTATTATTATTATTATTAAAATACCTAGAAAGTCAGGTATACTTTAACTAGAGTAAAATTGCATCAAGCAGCTGATAACGATGAAGCTTTTGGATGAGAAGGCAGATTTAATGAAGCATAATAATTATCAGGGTAATATAGGACAAACAAATGTGTGCCAAACTAACCAAATTTGATGAGACCCCAACCAGAGACTAAAGCATTAGAGCCTTCAAAGGATTCATCAGGTGGTGGTAGACAGACTGGCGCAATAGCATTGTTGTACTTAGAAAAATCAAGTGGCTCAGACAGTTTCAGAAGCGCCACATCCGAGTCCATGGGCCTTTTGTCGTAGTCGTGATGTACAATGATCTGATGATGTATTTCAGTTTATTAATACATTTGTTTTCTTGAAGTATGTAAAGCAAAAAGTACTTTAGATCTCTTATACCTTATACTCAGTTCCAGAGTTAAAGAGGAAAATTAGCCAAAACTATATTGTTGAAGACTTAATAAATTAATACTAAATCTCAGGAAAAGCAAGTCTACTTTTGAGTAAAAACTGGACCATTATTGTCAGTTATGTCCAGACTTTCCATTCAGTACAGAGAGGACACTTCCTTACCTGATATTTAAGTTCTTCTTCTGTAAATTTCTTGCATATAGAGAAGTGACTAGTCAGAAGGAAGCACAGTGAAAGGATAATGGGCTATGAGATTTAAAAACAAATTAAGTGCACACCTCTTTAATATTGGGATTTGAAAGCAACTGGAGCAAAATGCAGATAAACTGAAGAACAATTTGTTATTAGTGATTAGGATTACTTTACTTTTATTTTGTCTATCCAGTTACTGAAATACTGTACTTTATTTTTACATACTTGAGCGATTTTCCGCCTAAGCGTGACTGAAGATTCAGAAGCATGTTTCCAATCATGGTCTCCCAGCATCAGTTGGTCATCATGATGCATTCTATGAAAATAAGAAAATTGTTATTATAAACTTAGTTGATTATGGTAATTAAAGGGAACAGATGTACACAACTCATTGGTAATATATTTGGATGAAAAAGTAAATTCAAGAATACATTATATGTTAATAATCAGTGACTTAGTACCATATTTAGAACTGCAATACGAAACTGAACCAGCAACAGCAGAAAGTCTTACTCTATAGCACAATGAGCAGCTGTCAGTATCCACTGGTCACTGATTACAACTGCACCGCAGAAAGGTTTGATTCCATAGTACCCAACTATGGCCACTTGCCATGGGAACTCATGGACCTCTGTCTCTTGCCCGCCAATGATTCGAATGGCTGTGTTCCTCATCCCGCAGGCTGTTTAGGAAGAAAAAATGATATAATAGAGATGCATATAGAGCTTCCGGCAGTACCAGCATGTCTAGGTGCCCTAGAAATATTTTCTTGATGCTCCTTTTCCTCCATTAATTCCTTGCTTTCTATGTATGTTCTGTTGCTAGGTGCAGGTGTCTTCTCTTCACCAGGAGCAGGCCAATGTTCTGCTGTTAGATTGGGTGGTGATGTACTGCAACGTACAAAAAATAAAAAAACAGCATAAATCCCATGAAACAATACAAAAGTCCACAAGAAAGTCTCTTTTTCAACAATTTTCATTCAATTTTTCACAACTCTCAGGGAAGTAAATGAACATAAAGAACTACCCTCCACAGTCACTGCATTATTACTAATCATTCATAACAAGTAGTACAAAAAGATTCTGAGGCAAGAAGATTTCAGAAATCGCTTCACAAACCAGTCCTCTCTTAAACAGATATATTTATTATTATATCTTAAGAGGCAAAGATTTTATTAAACTCAGCTTTTAGTGTATGCCATTACAGTTTTAATGCCTGGTTCTCTCCAAGGTTCATATCTATAAATAGAGGAATACACAAAAGTAGGTAAAAAATGGAACTGAGAGTACATATAGCATTCCAATAGCAAGGAAACACATTCACACAACACCTCAAGCAATGTTCAGTTCAAGTTTCAAACCTTTATCCAAAAACAGTAGGAAATATACACTAATATTTGAAAATGGAAGAAATACTGCCAAGTAAATTCAGTAAAGAAAGAATTACAGAGAATCCACAGTGAGAATTTACCTTCCATTTAAGGAAGCACTGCCTGTCCCATTCCTGCTATTTCCTCGTTTCCCTCTGGAACCACGCCCGCCACTATTGCCCTGGCCCCTCTGATAAGTTGGTCCTCGCACATCAGGAACTGGGTCAACAAACTTGACAGTTTCTAAATGAGGAAACAAAAGTATCTGTGATTGAGTTTCAAAAGCTTCAAAATGACAATCACTGTAATTTATCTTGAAAAATTTATATTTATATAAAAAGTTCAAAATCAAATTCACCTTTGAAAGAAACTTCAACAATTCTCATGTATTGTACCAAAGATAAAAGTACTCGACTGGTTAACATAAAATGTTTTTGTAGATGTCATAATATTCAGATTCACTTTGTGCAGCCATATTAATTTCTAAAATAATGCAAAGGATCTAGACTTTCCAAATTCAAAAAATTGTAATGCATTAGCACTTGTAACACAAAAAACATGACAGACATTCATCAACAAAGTTTAAGACAAAATATGCTTTCAAATGAGGCATCTTCATTATCAGTTTGATCTGTACTAAAGATAAAACTGAACAGAATCAAATGCTGTTGATCTTGTAAACAGAAACAAATGCTGTTGATCTTGTATAATAAATATTAATCATATTTAAATATCCTCACTGAAGTGCTAGTGCCCTGAAGAAACTTGCATTTAGAAACTCCAGATACCAGATACATTTAGATAACAGCTTACAAATTGTAATCACATTTAATCTGCAGAAACAGAAGGTTAAACAAACATTCTGTATAAATCAATCTTACCAAACAAACTTTCAGGGAAAGAATTCATTAGAGAAATCAATGGAACTCAACGAGAAAGAGTACTTCAAAACTTAGAGAATAAAGAACACTTTTACATAATCACAATATATTACCATGACAGGAAGAGTGAGACCCTTACAGTATACTTAATACCTCCAAGGAAACTGCAATGACATCTAAATTTTCAACAGATAATTTATAATATTTCCTGACTAATCTTTCATTTTACAGAATAAATAAAACTTAAGTACTGTATATCCAAATATACAAACCATTCTTTTCTATCATTTTGGAATCAACAAAATCGAAAAGAGAGGCAGGTCCTGATGGTCGCGGCATGTTAGGAGGAGGTTCGTAATCGTCATCACTGCCATCTGGCCCACCTCCGCCTCCACCTCTGCCCCTCCCTCGACCTCTACCTCGGCCCCGGCCTCCTCTACCACGTGAACCACCATAACTATCATCGTCGTTACTTCTAGTATTGTATTTACTTTCATTCGAAGCAGCTTGGCTACCAGATGCCTGTTA
>BDMR012750655.1:0-12408 GCA_002091895.1 Caridina multidentata
ACATCTTGTGCCAAATGATACTAACTGAGATGCAGGATTTTAAGGAGTTAATATTGATGATTAGTCTCGATTTAGAGTGATCTCAGGATTTACAGATTAAACATGTTTTTCATAATAGAAAGTAGGACTCCAAGAGTCCCACGCTTGAATTGTCTCAAATGTCCAACGTGGAACTGGTATTCCCAATATGTGACCTGGAACGTGGGGTTGCCGGAGCATTCAAAGAGAATGAGAATAGGCCGTTGAAGCCATTATCCTCTGTCTGTCCTTTCTTTAATTATTTCACTGTAATGAATTATGAATTCAGAAGATTTCAGTGAAATACAGAAAGGAAAGGTAAGAATAGATGGTTTTGATAGCACTTCACTTCTTTGACTAAAAAAAGTCACTGTTGCCATCATAGCATAAAGTCAAAGTCAAGGCAGAATACAAATGCCTTTTTTTTTGTCAAACTTTAGAATTCAATATTTTTTGTTAGCAACAATTTGGTTAATATTTACCAAAGAGTTCTGTCTCCTGAAAATATATTTTTGTACACAATATCCAAAACTAATCCTGAAAAATTTATGATGTGCATTTTTATGATGATATTTAATCTAATGCCTTGGGTCAGTATCTGGTAATTACCATGACCTAAACCTTAGGATTACACCAGGATTTAGTGACAGGGAATATAATTCTAAGTTGACTTTGCTCTATGAAAATTTATTTGCAGATTGATGTAAGCAGAGATAAAGGATTTTACAGTTTAAAATTAATTTAATATAAATATACAAGTTATGTATGCCAGTTATGTTTCCTTAAGATTTTTGGGGTAATATTTGGCTTACACTATGACTTACTGGCAAATTTTTATTCCTGCGAATAAGATACAGAAATGATAGTTGAGATTTCATGGTTTTGATGGCAACCGTGGGCACCTCATGAGCATGTAAGGAAATGGTGGGTTACAGTCGTGGCAAACCCATAATAACCAGTTTATCTATGAACTGTAATTCTAAACTGTAGAGTCCTATACCTCTCTTATTATTTAATTTGCACCAGATTTACCCTAAATAAAGTCAGTCGTGAAATGTTTTCTCTGCCCATACTTCCTGAAATTTAGGTTAAGGGTCCACGTTAATATTGACCGTTATGCCTAATGCGTGATGTCTGGCTGAATCGCTGAAATTTCTAAAGTAAGTTTAATACTGATTGTTATTATCCCATAGGTAAGAATTGAGTTTGGATGATTTAACTCAGTCACTGGTGCAGAAACTAGACTGGAGATTGTGTAAAAGTTATTTTACATTTGTACTGTGCTCAGTTTTTATATGAATTATGGTTGGGTTCGTCTTACAAAAATCAAACTTATGGAGGTTGGAGAGCAGCATTGAGAAAACCCTAATGTCTTCTCGTTTATTATATTAGCTTATAATTTCATGATATTCTATCTCTACTGTATTTCAGTTTTTGATTTGTTGTCTTAACAATTCACTGCATTTTCTTTCCAGATGGATTCCATATTCCAACTGCGTCGTCCATATGATTTTCTGGCATTGGCCCAGCAAGAACAGAGGGCTATGCAGGTTGAAACTCTGAAGAGAGAACTTATGACTCAGAAATCTCAGATTGATCGAAATGAAGATAAAGTAAGTCAGAGAAGATTTTAGGTTTGTTTTGAAATTACCAGTACTGAATTTGCTATTATGCATTGCAGAAATCTTTAAGAGACAATAGAGCAAATCTCTGGAGAAAAGTAGTGTAAATAAATGAAGATAATTAAAATCTTAGTAGCTGTTTATTATTAAAATCTTGTAGTTTTTATCTGTTTACAAGGAGTAAGCATTACTGAAATTGGTGAAAAGAAGCTATTTACTTGGAAATATGGGTTTGATGTATATTTGCAGCTAATTTCAATTTTATATGGATAGCTAGAAAATTTTTAGCAAGCTATCAGTAAAATTGTTTTCACTGCATAGTGATAATTGTGCAACCAGAAATGTAAAACCTGTGATTATTGGTACTCTTATTTATTTACAGGACACTCAACTAGAAGAGAGGATATATCGCACTGATTCCGACTGTGTACTAGCTGGTCGACCTCTCACAGAATTTGATCTCTATGCAAGTACAGTTGTAAATATGGAGAGTGCGGGTTTAAGGTAAAGTTTACTTTTCATTTTGTATTATCATCCTTTGGAGAGTAGAATTGATGATACTCTTCAAGTTTTCACAGCTACTTGAGTTACAGATTATGGTCACATGTTCCTCTTTCATTTCTAAAATTTAACTCTTTCCTCCAATTTTTTTTCTCAGTTAATTAAAAGCATGATAAGATATAACATTTGCCATTGTCTGTTAAATCGTTAAAGTCTGCATTTTCAGTACATTTATGTGTGTCCTCTGCTTTATAAGAAATTTTGCAACTACACTCCAGTGACCTCTACCATCCAAAATGCTTGAGATTTGGATCATGTCAGCTTAGGGATAGTTTTAGAGTAATATATTACAATAAGAACATTTTAGGCTGTGTCAGCAACCATACAGACTGCTTACATTTCAAGAAGCACTCTAGTTTTAAGCTTACATAGTTTTAACTCAAAGGTTGAATTGTAATACAAGTACTGCTACTATTATTTCATCTGAACACAAGCATTGTTGTGGTTTCTTTGGATATATCGTATTTATACATGGAGATGTTGGTAGTTTTCTAAAGTTATTGCCCATTTTGTTTTTATCCATTAGGTAATATTAATAACGTTCAGTAACCTCCAAAAGTGATGAAACGCTGTCCGTTGGATTTCGATCAGCATACACTAACTGGCAACTCTCATTGCCATACTGCTTTCATGCTAAACTTAGCGACTCTTGTCCGAAACATTAAGAACAGAGTCTCATCACCTTTGGAGCTGGCTGTACTCACACTAATTTATATGGCCCAGCGAGCAGAACCGCAAACTTATTGAGGTTGTGTGATGAACAGTAATATTTAAATACTGTACTGTAAAGGGAACTTTGTTTTATTTTATGTGCATATTCATTTATGATTATAAATACTTTTGGATTAGAAATAAAGGTTGCAGTGTACTTGCTATGCATCAGTAACATGATAGTAAAACAAAAGTTCGAGTTGAACCTTTCATAGTTTAGGTCAGATGCGGTTTTAATTATTGAATATTTTTTTAACAAGTTTTTGCTAAACATCCTTGCAACTTGAAAGTCCGTATGTATTTTCATAATACTTCTAAATTCTTGAGTACTTACTTCCAGTATTCAGCTAAAATATAGGAAAGTATCTCATATTATAAGACAGTCCATAATGTCTGTGTTCAGTTAGCAGAAGAAATGGAATTAACAATGTTATTGTAAAAAAAAAAAGATTGTGACATTTTTTTTTTCTCCTATAAAAGATGAAATCAGAATGTAACAGAATCAGTTCATTGTAAAATAAAATCTTGCTCTATATTAACAGGCTGGAAGATCATCTGGGACCTCATCCTGGCCCAACTGATACATATATAGAACCTGATTGCATCAAAGCATTAGATCTGCCCTTCACCATGTTTTCTTATGAACATTTGCAGGTATAACAAACAGCCCTATCCTAGACTGCTTATAATGTTTTTTCGTGTTTTTTTTTTTTCTATTTTTAAGTAAGTTCAAAATTCTGTCTAGTCTGTTTACTGTAGAAAACAAATATTTCATTATTGCTTGCAATTCATTTTATCAGACTCATGGAAAGAGTAGTCTTTTTTTATTTATTTATATATATCTTTTTTGTGTTGGTGCAAAATAGTCAGTACTCTTTAAGAGCTTATTAAGACATTGTGGTTATCCTGTTCTTTACAGTGGAACACTTTAGTAACTTTGCACCTTACTGTAAAGTATTCCAATTGAAGACATTTCAGCAGTTTATGGTATTTAAACTTAAAGACTAGATGTCTATACTATACTAGGTTTACCTGGATGATATTGTGTCCTCGTGATAAATGAATGGATAAGTGTAGTAGAAAAGGGTTTATATTGTGACCAAAGCATATATACCTTAGTGTAGGCTCTTGAATTCGCAGGGTATTCGGCACCGAGATAATCTGACAACTACAGCGGAAGATGAATTATCAGCAGTTGGAGGAGAGACTGAGATATCAGTCTGGGGTCATAGAGTTGGTGTTGCACTGACAACAAACTCTTCAAATTGGATTCTTTACTCCCTTGCAACTCAGTATTGGAGAGCTAAAGCAGATCCCTTTCAAGCATTAGAGTGTGTGCGAAGAGCCCTGCATTTATCTCCAAGGTAGGAGGAAACAGGGTTTATTCTTTGTTTTGTTTCCTCTGACTGTTTATATTTTTTTTTTAGAATACTTAATAACCTTGAATAGGTTGAAGATAGACTCAGGTAAAGCAGTTAAAAGCTCCTTGCTTATGTTTTTAAAAGACAGTATATATAACTGTGGCCTTGATTGTTTTAATATTTTGTGTGTGATACATGACTCCATCATCAAGTTTGAATACATACTGGTATTGATTTGTGAACCGGAAAAACTATATTTATTCATTCAGATTTATAGTAAAATTGGGGTATTTCATTTCAGGAATTATCGTTATATCCCAATGGTTCATCTGGGTAATATATTACATCGTGCCCGGCGATCAGATGAAGCAGTATTGGTGTTGCATGCTGCAATTGACCACTATAGGCATTCACCTGTAGCCCATATAACCCTTGGAAATGTATATGCAACATTAGCCTTTTATAATGTGTGAGTTCTGTTGCCATTTTGTAATATTCTTGTAGTCATAGCTTTTCATATTTATACCGTACTATATTATTATAGCATTTTATTAGACTGGCAATGGCACATGTCTTTGCATCTATGATTTTTTGATCCGTTTTGTACTTTATTAAAATTCCTGCAGTTTTCATCATTAGATATTTACATGCATTTACATATGACATTTCAACACTTTATCCCAATTTTTAAATTGTGTTTCTAAAGCTTTAAGGAATTTTAATTGCTGATTTGAAATAGAAAGAGCAAAATTAAATGCCCTTCTGTGATAATGCTTTCTTTGAAAGTGTTCAGGCTGTTTTCAAGAATTCCCATTTACATTTTATAAATATTTGCAGTTTGCAGTTCCATGTTATTTGTATATATGAGAATGTATTTAGTCAATCGTTTATTAGAAATACACAATTTATTTTGTGACATATCATTAAGGGATAAGAATAGCACAGATATGCTTTGGTTTATAAAGTATGGATTAGTATGAATGAATATTGCAAAATGATTGGTCGTTAAGGACAATGCAATAAGATTTCTTGTCACACAATACCGGTACCATGGAACAGTAAAAAACTTTTGTTGTTTCAGATCTGTGTTATGCTTTGAGAATGCTCTGTATATGTCGCCTGGAGACCAAAGCTTGAGACGCAGAAAACATGCCGTCCTTTGCCACTCAAAGCTGGAAGCAGCATTAGAAAGTCAGCATCAGTAAGTCTTATGCATTTCCTACTTTTTTCCTTGTGATGATTTCCAGAAAATAGGTGTTCAGTGTATGTTACTATATTTCATTTAGTGGCATTTGGTTCAAAACTAAAATTGGCTTGCTACACAAAGCATAACTACCACAGTGCATTTTTTTCAATAGGATATTAAAACTGTACATTATTTAATTGTTTTTATTATGGTTATTTCTAATTCTGAGCCCAACATTGGTATGGTTCAAGTAAAAACACTTTCACAAAACTAGTTTGCCTGATAGTTAGGTTTAGTATAAACACTTTCACAAAACTAGTTTGCCTGATAGTTAGGTTTGTGGAATTCATAGAATCATAGTTATGGTACTATGTTCTGTTATACTGAATTTGATATTATGTTTTGTTAAAATGGACTTAACAGATATTCCTGTTTATGTGTATATTTACTTTGAAAATGAAGTGTGGCAGCTCTTAGTATAGCAGAAATTCTTTAAACGTATCATTAGATAATATTTGAAGAGGAAATGCTTTGGATTTTATGATACTGCTTCACTGTCAGAGGACTTTGTATGTAATTTGCTTATGTAAAATGACCTACTTCTATTGAAAACAACATCTTGTCTCACACTATGTAGGTTTACTTGTAGAGCTAAAGAAAGTACATGTATGTATGCAAATTATGGTTTTTTTCTACTGACTTTAATAGCACAGTGTGCTACTTTGCTGTGTATAGAAATGGTTTCAGCTAGATTTTAAACAGTAATTGATTTTTCCTTTTATAGCTATTTAATTTGTTCAATATATCTTACATTTATTTTTTTTGTTAATGAAATTATTTTCATTCAGATCTCTTCAGCGTACATTGGGTGAGCTTAGGGACTACCAGAAACGGCATGAAGAGTGGCTGTCTCTACAGCAAAAGCTACTCCTTGAACAGGCCACGCCTGAAATGAAACTTGAATCTCGTCTGGAATACGAAGAACAAAAAATCAGGGAAAGTACAGATGGCAGAGGTAATTACACTAATTTATGTATTTCTTTTATTGTAGATATGTGTTGTAGGTTTTGTTTTTCTCATAGCTTTATATTATTAATCAATTGCATCGTTTGTTTTCTTTTTCAGGACAAGATTGCTTTCAGTATCAGCAAGATGGACATACATTCCTTAGTTGTAACATGAGAAGGGACCAGTTGGAGAACCGTGGTTCTCCGTCAGAGTTGCTGCTTGATTTGCAAAGCTTACTACACACTGTTGAATCAGAGGCCCTCAGACTTGGCCAGCATGTGTTAAAGAGGAAACCTCTTTTGATAACACAGCCTCAGATCACACCACTTCATCCTGCTAAATCATTTCAGTAAGTTGAAATCAGATTTTTCTTCATATGTTATTCCTTTTTAACATGATAGTACATCAGGCACTAATTGCACTTTTCTGCTCTGTACCTGTGTTTCATGTTAATTTGAGCCTCCTCCTACTTTTTATGTGCCTTCTAAGGAAGACAGGCACTTCGTGTTTCATAAACATATGTTGTACCTTAATAAACTAACCATTGTGTCTCCTGGAGATCAGTACTGAGGCTCTCAATTTTGAAAGGATAGTAACATTATTGTTAAAAACTTACAGTTGTTTATCATGGGACTGCTTGCTTGTAAAGTAACTGCTCATGTGAAGTTGTACATATTTGTTACTTTTGTTTTATGATGGTTTACAGATTATAAAATTAATACAGTAAAGACATGATATACTGTAATATTGGTCCAGTTTTTGCTATCATCTGCCAGAAAGCTTTGTATTGTAGAAAAAAAAACATTTGAGGATGTTTATGGGTCCTTACACTAGGATAACATTCAGAATTAATGCCTTTCAGACATGGTGGTGGTTCTGGTGTACTTGATATGACATTAGGAGAGGGGTTTCCTACCCCTGAGCAATGTGATCAAGCAGCGCCTTTGCCTCAGTGGGATGACTTTCCATCAGTGTTTCTCCCAGCAGAAAATAAGGGCTTTTCGTATGTATAATTGTAATCATTTTTATTTTGGGGCTCCTGATACTTAGTATTATGTCAGATTGTGTTATGCTCAGTGCTTAAGTGACATTTCATTGAGTAATAGATGTCATTGAGTAATTTTAGGTATAGCATTTGATTTTTAACCATTTACCCTCTTAATAGATAGATATTTGCTCACTGATATTACCAAGCTCTTATTTGGAAGTTTAGTTCTAATAGTAGATACAGAATGTCTTAATAAGCTAGATATCATTACTTAAAGCTGCCTGGCACAAAAATTTGTAAGGTAAAAAAGACTACCGTATTTCAGAGTTGATCGCTTTTTGAGTGAAGACATTGAAGTGAGCTTCAGTGATGAACACCCTTTACCTTGGCATCCGCCTATCTGTGAAAGATTGACGGATAACTTACCTGGTATAGATGACATTCCAGGGATCAAAGAGCGGCATACATTAACCACACGAAATCCAGATCCCCATGCAGTTCCATACCTCATGAAATATGGGAAGGTGGAGGCTGAAATTGGCCAGAGGATTAGCAGTGCAATGAAGAAGGTAAACAAAAATAAATTCCAGTGAGATTACTTTTAAATCTTATCTTTCTCATCTAAATCTCTACTGATCCCTAAAATTGAGATATCAAGATATAATCAGTCAGGGGATCTTCTTTATCATTGCTAATGTAATGTATGTTGTAGCTTGTTTCTCTCTTTGGGCTATTAACAAAGGCTTTTGATATCTGAATATCATATGTATTTAGTTTGCTGCTTTAATCTGTACCAGGTAATTGTGTAAGGTACACTGATTTTTACGTACTTAATGTAATTTGTTTCTAATTTCTATAATTTCCAGGGTGTAGGACCTCAGTGGCTTTTATATAACCTAGCCGGACTCTATTGGAGAGTTCATGGGAATTTATTTAATGGTATTGAGTGTCTTAGGAAAAGCATCTCAACAGCCCCAGAGGAATGGAGAGACATTCCTTTGGTTAATACTGCTTCACTGTTGTACACTGCTGGTCACATCGATGATGCACTTACTCTGACTCTTCAAGCTATGCAAGTAGCTGATCATGAAGTAAGTTTTGAGAAAATACCAGTATCAGCATAGGTTTTAAAGGGGTAACTGAGATATGATTTTTCCCAGTTTTTGTGACTTACTCATGTTATCATCATATATTCTAAATTGGATTGTAAGTTTGATTTTGTTATCTTTTAAATAATTCAACACTTTACCACTAAAGTTTAATGAATTTTGTTGACTATTAATCTCACTCAGCATTGGTATATATTTTGCCAGCATACTAGCATGTGATTTTATAAATACATCTTTGCATCCAAGAAAGGGAACTTATAATTTTATTCTTAAATATGACATACAGTTTAATAATTTTCTCAGAAATTTTGTGTTCCTTCTATGTGTAGCCATTCTTTGCGAAGCAGTATCAGAGTAAAACTTATTTGAAACTCTCTTCCTTGAATTCATCAGCTAGGTCTCTCATTGTATTCACTACTTCATTGTAAATCCCATATACTTTTAGTGACACTTGAAAAAATACAGAAGAGATTTAACAGTAATATCAACAGAGCTGAACTATTGTAATAGCTATGTGTTCAGTATCTTTTAGTATGCAGCACTGGTATAAGAACTTGGAAAACTGGCAAAACAGACATTTTTCTTTTATTAAAGAGCACTATATATTGGATACTGTTTTCACAGCCTGAAACAAACTTCCTTCTCGCCAATTTATATTGTGGAAAAGGCAACTTGACTGGAGCTTGGCATCATTACGAGAGAGTGTTGGCAGCATCGCCCAATCACTCTGCTGCTCTCCAGTACCTCACTGCCCTTGCTTGCCACACCAGGCCTCCACATTCCATTAGGCCTCTGCCAACATGCCAAAATCAGGTAGGGTTGTAGTGTTGACAAGAATAAGATTACAAGTAAATTGTGTCCTAGCTTGGGAGAATATTAGGAAAATAAGAAGGAAAATGATGAGACATATGCAATAAAAGCTTCTCCAAAATATGCAGCTTGTGTGTTTATCCAAAATTAGATAGCCTCTATTTTTTTACAGTAGCTAAGGCTATGCATTCTCTTTCAGGGAGCAACAGAAGAGGGGGTTTGTACAACTGATGGAGGGTGTCAAGCACCAGATGACAGTGGCTTCTCTGGGGATGAGAAGAGTAAGTGGTTGTAAAGTATTTATATAAAAAGTGGTACAAATTGTGCAATTTTCACTTTATTCTGTATGCAGGTTTTACAAAGACTTGGCTTCATTATTATAGTGTAACTTGCCTTTGCACTAAGTTGCAGCTGTTTTTCTTGCACCTCTGGACTTTATTAAACTTATATTCCAGAATATGGCAGAAGATAATCTTATCTGGAAAGTAGATTAACATCGTATCTTTTGCTCGTAGGTCTCTCAGAACTTCACAAATTAACACTATAATAATTTCAGATGAATTGGAGGATATGATCAACATTGATATAGAAAATGAGGGTGAGGATATCGAAGAGGATGAAAATAATTCTGCATCTAAAGTATTACTTATCAGTGAAAGTCAAGCAAAATTAACAAGTGATCCTCAAGGGCCTGATGCAGCAAAGGTGAGACTAGTTAAATACCAATATTTTAATGTTTTTTTATGTGGTGAAGTGTGGGGTGTTCCATTTTTTGAATGACTAATGGCTGTCCATTTGTTCTTTTCTTTAATATGTATCTTGGAGGAGTACCGTTTGTCTTTATTTATCTCTGTATTCCTTTGGATCATATAAGCCTGAATAATTTATTAGTTTTATGACATTAGGATTATGTTATCTTGACATATAGTTACTTTATTCAAATGTTTGACAATGCAGAACAAGGAATTATGTTTGGAGAAGCTGTACTTGTCTAATTTCTTGTTGTGATTTTTGCACCCTTGTAATGATGATGCAGTAATAGTATAAAGATGAGGCTTATTTCCAGTTCAACTTTTTCCTATATGCTTCTTCTTGCATACCTAATTATGATACTGTATAGCTTGTCAAAATAATATGTTTAATGATGCATAAAGTGTTATTCTGGTACAACCATCTTTGTTGTGACTTTTCTAATAGGTTTAAAAGAAAATTAAATGAATGTAATCACTAAGATAAACACAGACCTCCTTATTTCAAGCAAAAATTCAGTGTACTATAATTGAAGTTTTCTTTTTACCTCTTTCTCTAGGTAAATAAACAGATTCATGTCCGTATTGGGTTGGGAACAGAAGATGCTATGCTCACTGCTGCTGATGTGGACACCGATCCAAACCCTGAAGTCGCTGTTATTGAAGATGATCCACTGCCAGACGTCCTGTTGAGGGTTCGTGAAAGAGTAGCCTCCCCTCCACCTCCACCTCATGTTTGTGATCGTGCCAATAAATTAAGTGATGTGAAACATTTCACGTCAACCTGGCTTTCTGTCTCTGCTAAAAATATCGAGTAAGTGCTTTAATGTTGCGTTATCTCCTCCAGATGCTAAAATGGATTCTATTGTGTGATAAAGATTTTATGTTAGGCCATCATTCCTTCCTTCCCTTCATACTGATATATGTCTCTTTTGTTTTGTATTTTTTCAGTATTTTGGTTTTCAGATCTTGACCAGAATGGTTTTGATGCATGTTAGTTAGAGTTACAGTAGACAGTACTAGTATTGAAAAGGACAGTGTTTAAAATATGCAGGAGCAACATGAGAAATTGGTTGTCTGTGACATAAGTAGTGTATTCTTGAATTGAACTTTTATTGAATAATTACCTTAGTCCTGAACACTTTATATCTAAGATGAGGCCATGATAGTAGTTATATACAGGGTATGGAAATATGGCACTGAATACTTTGGAAATTAATATGGTAGGTGAAGGCCTAGAGTCTTTTGTAAATACTTGGCAGCAAAACATGGTCTTAGTTTTATTGTACTTGGAATTGCTGTTTTCGCTATGATACTTGTACTTCTAGCTTGAAGTAAGCTGACAAGTAAATGCACATATCAGTACCACAACATGGAATAAGCATAGGGCTGGGAAAAAGAAAAATCAGCAATGAATTGCATTGTTACTTGGATTTCTGTAAATTTGACTAACAAATCCAGTGTACTTTACCTGGGTCTTGTCAGGAGGTCTGTCAGATTTGCAAACCACTTTGTAGAGCTAAAAACTTATTTCTTTTTTCTGTTCTCCCCATATGAAGAATTTTGACAGATTTTTACAACAATAGTGATGGCCATGTATAGGGTTTTTACAGTACTAATTCAGTATGGTATTTGCTCACAGTTTATCAGAGTACCTGGTGCCAAATGTTGGACCAGGTGTGCCACTTGAAGAACCTATCTGCCGTGGAGACCTTCCTGCTTCCATGCACACTTTGGATCACCTGGCAGGCATCAGACACCGCAGTCTCCTCCCACATTTTCCAGAGATGGGATTGCGAGAGGCACTTCAAACTCTCACAGATCGCACTCCAGTGCCAGTTGATCAGATGGCCACGAGAATTGCAAGATCACTCTCAAAGGTAAACAGAAGGTATTTCTTTATGTATATTGATATTTTTTCATCTTTGAGAGCAGTAGCCTTCAGAATACATATTACTGATGCCTAGTTGGGTAATGTAAGAGATGCATTACCATCAGTTAGTTTAAGAAAAAAACTAAATTTTCAATTTTTTCAATTTAAAAATTTTAATTTTTTGTATATTTAATACTTTCAAGAATTTTTAAGTAAATTTAAATGCTGTTTTGAATTTTTTAGTATAATTTTCTTTGAAATATAATATTTGCAAGTAGCTTAATAGTGTGGAAGTGGATATTTTAAAATTTTGCAAGTAATTATTTGCAAAGTGATCTGCACATTATCTAGAATATTTGGATAATCTTGTCTGTGTTTCAGGTGATAAAGAGTCCTCTGGGTATTTAGTGTA
>BDMR012750656.1:0-12409 GCA_002091895.1 Caridina multidentata
AGAGAGAGAGAGAGAGAGAGAGAGAGAGAGAGAGAAAGAGAGAGAGAGAAAGAGAATATGCATGGTAGCACGGATCTCTTGCAAATTGTTAAAAAAAAATTTGTTGGGAGGACGGTGTAATAATTTTCAATCTTTTACTGTATGTGATAGTTTCCTGTGGATCTGTATTTCCTCTGCATTTGAACGCTATGAAGCGAGTCCATTTGGCCATTCCAGGGCTTGTTAGTCCTAGGGTCTGGGGGTAGCCCAGGCCCAAATGCTGGGGAGCATATAGATCTGGTCCTCCAGACTGTTCGTCTCTGCCTCTTTATGTGCAACGTATCCTTGGCAAGCTGGTTGGTCTTTGATATAAAAAATCACCAAGACATACATGATAAATAAAATGTAAAATTTTATGCCACGTAAGAGTTGAAAGTGTAGCTAAAGATATGGAAATAAATCCTACGATAGTACTACTACAGTCAAGTTTTTTTCTTTCAACTCATACAAGGCATAAAATTGAAAAAAAAAATACTGAAACTATTTAAGGTAAAGTTTAATGAAAACATAAAGCATAATGTAAGCCAGTTACACATTTGCATCCTTTTATTTTTTTATTTATTTTTTGGAGCTTTTTCAGATTTCTTTGTTTGTGCCCACGCAGCTTAGTGTTGTATGATTGACTGCTCTTTTTTATTCACCTGAACGGGTGCATTGTTCAGCCTTTTATTAACAGTATTTGTTTAAGTTTGCCGCTCCTTGATGGAACTTTTTTCTTTAAACTTTTCTGTACTAGTGCGTCTGTGTTCATTTGGAAGTTGATCCGTCGTGTGCTTGTGTGTTTATGTGAAATTTCTCACCCAAGAGTACATTTATAATTTATTAATTCATTAATTTTCCCGGTGGGGGAGGGGGAACCCTGAAATGCGCTTTCATAAACACCCTAATTTTTTTCCCATAACCTGCTGTCTGATTTCTTTTCGTCAAGGTTGTCGTTAGTTGTTGTTATTGCTATTATTGCTAGCTGTTATTATTAATTATTGGTTATTATTGTTAGTTATTAATTGGTTATTATTTAGTGATCGTTATTAAGTTACTATTAATATTGTAATTATATCTAAACTAGTAACATTGTGAAACTGAACTGCTCTACATTTGATTTCAACAATGGTATTACAGATTTTAGATTTACTGGTTTACCATTGACTAACTTTTTTATTTATTGGGAATAGTGTTGTAATGTTTTTCTTTATTACAGATTCAGTATGCTAGGGTGAAGGATTACTGGAGAAATGTGTGGCAGCTTCCGGGATTTTTGGCTGAACGCTGTAGCCAGACGCTTCATTGCTATATGACACACAAGCTGAAGGAAGATGTGACGAGAGAATTCTTGATTCTTCTAGCAGCTGATGTGAAGTATATTAGGATTCTCCCTCATCATAATACATTTTTGCCTATGGGTATAAAATATTTTTATAATCAGTGTAACTTTAACTCAGATGGTCATAGATTAAGAGAATTAGACGTCAGCGGAATAAAATGTGGGGGTGCCAGTAATACTTTGGTGGTTTTGCTGCCTCTGTGCCCCAACCTTAAGGTCTTGAAACTGGGAGACTTCACGGTCTTCAGTGTTCTGATGGCTGCAAAGAAGTGTCCTTTAACAGTTCTTCATCTTCGTGGAAGACCCAGGCTAGAGCCAAAGTTATGTACTCAGGCGTTTTTAATGAGTGTCTTAATTGGATCTAAGGATACCGTTATTCCTCAAAAACTCCTGAAAACCATCAAAATGGGGATAACGCCTAATCTTGAACCTGCATGGCCTGATCTTGCTGATTTAGCCATCGAACGAGTTAAGCTCAGCAGAACATTCTTTGTCCTTGCCTTGCATGTTTTAAGCAAATTGCGTAGCTTATCTTTTGATAGGGTAGACCAGGACCCAAAACATTATATGAAATACTTCAAGGTGAAATCTCTACCTGGATTGCCATCAGTCCATTTAAAGTTCTTGGCATTGATTGAAAGAGACCAGAGATCAAAAAGTGGTCCTGTGGGTATTCTTGGCCTGAAAAACTTGATTGCAAAAGATTTTGTGCTTCCTGCCTTAGAAACTGATAGCCCCTTTGAAAATGTGCCGGAAAGTAATGATATACCTGTCCAGATTAAAGAACTCTACATGATGCATGAGCGTCAAACCATCTGTTACGACGTATTGAGAGAACAGTCACCCTCTATTGGAGGGGGTGTAGTTCTTTTAGAATTGTACGATTTTATTGGATCAGAATTTGATCTGAGAAACATAATTGATGTGTTAGTGTACTTCCCAAGGGTGAAGGAGTTGAGAATAACATTTGGTCTGCATCTTAGTTGCAACCCCGAGATGTGTGTTGGTTTTGTATTCCCCAATGTGACGTCGATTGTAATTGATGTGACCACGATGGATTATTTAACTCTTAGATTTATGGCAATGATGTTCCCCTCCATCAAAGACATCCAGATTAGTATATTACCCTACTCCTATCCTCTCATGATACGGGATCTGACATTCTTCCCAAAACTGCGAACAATAAAGCTCTGTACTTTACACGCAGTGAACATAAATGACTTGTGCAGTATACCAAGACCTACAGAACCGGATGATAGATGGACGCTAATAGCTCCAATGGAATACCTTTCTGATAGTGACCGCAAGAGGTTACTTGCTTCCGGGTGGAACTACTTACCTGTGGCTAACTACAGCTTTTGTAAAACGGCAAAGAAATATATTCCAACAACTTCATATTTATTTTAGTTTTGCTGATACCTCATGCTAAGTTAATTAAATGAAATGTATGAAGTTTCTTACGCTTCCACCTGAAGGATTTTAAAAGTAACGAGTAATTTCATAAGATTTGTGACTGATTAAAACTGTTTTGACGAGAAAAAAGATAAAGGTCTGCACTTGACCGAATGTTATTCTCGATTTATTTTTCCTTTGGGAAACAAACTTAAAACTCCAATAAATTTCACATCAAATTTAGAGACTACAGGATCATACATTTGTGAAAGAACAATTCTCGCTTTGAAGTGGAAGGAAATTTTGTTAAGTACTGATCATGTTTTGCAGTTAATGCATCATGAATGATTTGCTACCCGATAGTTAGTCATTGCAACTGGGTCTCGAACATACCACAGTGCACTTACAGTTTTGACAGCTAAGGCGCATGCATACATTTTTCGTTGAGGATTTAATACTAGATTTGTTTACCTGCATACTAGGTCTATTGCATACATATCTCCAAGTGTTTAAAGCTGGTATTAAGATCCTGCTTCCTCATACTTTAGGGGGAATGTATTAATTTTAAATTTCCTTGCATCAAGGGATCAGTAAAAATTGATGTATTTTTATTGTAAAATATCTGACTTGTCAGTTTATTTTTGGATTCGAGATACATGTTTCTGTATGTTTTGTTTACGTATTTGCATCGTGATACGTAGTCTTGTCTCGTAAATTGAATAAACTTATAAATGTTTAATGTCTTTTAATTGATAAAAATCCTAGTTTGCAACGTGTTTATACAGTGAAATTCAAAGTACTCACAAATGTAAAGTATATATTAAAAGATCAAACTGTTATCTCTTTATGCTGGAACTAAAGGTATGCGCATGAAAACCTGTGACTTATTCCAGTTAAAACAAGCTGTAATTTGGTATTAAACTTGGTCCCATTAATGAAGGAAAACCAAACGGCTGTAGATTAGATTTATTTGATTTTTTTATTATTCCTTTTGTGATATATATGGATTCCTCAAATCGGATAAAAAATTACGTGGAAGAGATTGGGGAAAAAAAGGACCATGCATATTTTCAAGAGCAGATACCCCCAATGGATAGGGCCCGCGGGCCGTATCTAACCCACTTAGAAATGAAGGCTTTCTTACCAAAGTAAGTCCCCTGTAAAAAGGACCCCCCCCCCTATAAAAATACATTCGTTGGTTCAGTCACTAACGCATAACTTGTCAATCATTTAAAAGTTAGATTTTCAGTTAGAACGTATAAACAAATATATAATAAAGAAGTTTGGCTGGGTAACTAATGTTTAGTAATACTGCAACATGTGGAAATCAGTCACTGAATCAGTTATTTGATAAACTTAAACCGTAAAAATTCAGTTTTCGCGCATTGTTGAATCCGTCTTTGTTCAGTAATGGTAAATATAGTTTTCTGAAACTACTGACCCACATCACCAATATCTCTCACCGCAGCTGTTGAGACTAACCTGTCTTGCTAATATCTACTAAATAGCAACATAGACCAGACCCCTAATAGGGCAGAAACTTAATGTATATAGAGATTTGTTTGATCGAGGGTTAGGAAGTGGATAAATGAGTTACGCCGTGTACAGTATAGTGAGTAAATCACTTGGGCGACATGATGTACTGGCTGAATAATTCAGTTATTGGATAAATTGTATTTATTCAACAAATCGCATAAAGTAGTTACAGCATGTCGCAGTCCAAATGTAAGAGAAAGGAATCCTAAATAAAGGCAACTTATATTGACAGCTGATGTAAATCGGATAAAAAGAAATAAAAAATATATAGGAGCAACCATCAGGTATGGAAAGAATATACCATGTCGAATGAAGAGTCAAAAGTAATTAGCGAGTGTTGAGAAACTTGACCCTCGAATCCGAACGTGATCGGATGTAAGAAGTCCTGTCGGAAAAGACCCTTCAAAATAATTAATAATGGGGTTTGGGTAACTCTTGGTCTGATTTAAACAGCCACTCTTACATTTGTTCTCACTAATTAAGTGCGGAAAGAATTAAAAACCGGCAAGCTACCACTATGTTGGAAGAAAAATATAGGGGTAAGAAAGCACATTCTTTTCTTAATTTTCACGAGTGGTGGTGATGAGAGTTTTCTTAAACCCACTCAAGTTTGAAGTAAGTGTCGTAGCTATCACGCATTCTTATCATCGTAAATGTTGACGTGTATTCAGCTCCCTTATTCTAATTTCGCGATGTGGTTTTCATTGTCGCCTGCGACATTCGTCGAGAAAAGCAATTGTCTGAAGATTACTGGTAAGAATGATAGGGGAGTAGATTTTCCTGAGTGCCTGGTAGCCGATTGACTTGATTTTGCGTGAAGCATCAGCCCAAGCTTATCTTCTGAAAATAATTTCCTGATTAGTGAAGCCGTAAGTAATATGTAGAAGACAAAATTGTGGAAGAGAAGAGTTAAAGAAGTTATACAAAAAGAACTGCATGGGAGCAGGACACATGTACAGTATGTTAGGGAGGAAAATCCTTGTCTTGATGGAGTGAAGCAATAAGTATGGCAGTTCTTTACTATGATTGCATTTTTATTTACACTTATAGTATATTTTGCTTATGTGTAACAGAAACCAATATTGCATTTAAGTAAATTACAAGTCATACTTATGCTATACAAATAATGAAAAAAGGGCTACAAGTATTCCTAAGGTTACCATGTCGGTTTTCATTTTGTCGAACACTAAAATATTGAATGTTTAAATTGTTAGCGAAATAGAGGCTGTAAAAAATAACTAATAATAATTGTAATTAATAATAATCATAATATTAGTAATAATAGTAATAGTAATAATAACAGTAATAATAATAGCAATAGTAATATTTATAATAATTTTAATTGTATCGTCAGTTGCATAAATAACTAAAACTTATTTTGCTCATGCCTACATCTTCACAAGAGGAGTATTTTTGAGACTTTACATTGCTGATATGTAAATTGTTAATTTCCAGAGCCTGACTCTTATAAAGCTCTAAAAATAAAAGAGTACATCGAGCCAATCGTAGTCTTTGGATACCTTCCTGACGACTACATGCATTTCTCAACCACCCTCGATACCTTTCCCCAGTTCTTATAACCCTGTTTTTATTTGGCAGCCACTTCAGACTATAAATGAGCACCGTGAACAACCGATCAAGACGCAATCCAGGATAAGAATGTTAAAAAATAGTAATATATAACGATTCGTGCACATCGCTAATCAAATACTTTCCCCCAGTTTATTTTCACAATATTCACTATTTCCTCTTTACAGATTTCTCTTTCGTAATGTTAATCGATAAATAAAAGGTTACACTACCAAGAGCAGAGCTGGGTGACCTTAAAGTGGTGTACTTGTTGAGACTGAAGTCCATCAACAAATGTAATTATCTAAACAGGAAACTGAGAGTACACATGCACACTCACACTAAGCTCACTAATATTGTAGAGTTCTGTTGAATCTAAAGAGCAAGATTTTATGCAATAGAAGGAGGTCAAATTAAACCTGGCATGATAACAGACGTGATATGTTTGGTGTGGATTCCTTTGCCCGTGGCGTGCTTTCTGTCTTATAGACTAATTTCATACCCTGATAATTCTATATATACGAGTGCTGTGCTGCTCTGAGAGCACTTGAGTACTTACTACCTATAATAAGCCCTTTCATTCACAGGAAGTTACTCTGAAATTCAGTCTTTGGAATACTAAGATATCATGCATAATCATATAAAACAGATCATTCCAAAAATAATATCGCATAAACTTACCTAAAGCAAAATGTTACATGAAATAACGTAAGAAACAAAATATCATATGAAATTACCTGAGGAAAAGTAACGAATTTACCTAAAAAAGTCACATGAAATTACCTAAGAAACAAAATGTTAATTGAAATTATTTAAGAAACAAACTCTGTTGACTTACCTCAGTAAACTTGGTCCTCCTGAATGGCAAAATATCGCTTGCTATACTTTGCTTCTCGTAGATGCCTTCTTCCATAGCCGTAATAGTGCGGGTGGTAAGGGTATACAGGGTATCCAGGGTGAGCAGTATAACCAGGATATTTGGAATAACCCTGATAACTACCATAACCTGGATATTCTGGACCCTTTTTTCGACTGCGCCCCAAGTAATATCCCTGTAGAGGAGAAGAATTTCTTTACGTTACTTGAGGATATAGTGTGAGGTGATTTCGGAGCAAGAAAGAGACAAACTACGAGGAAATATAAACTGAAGTAAAATGAAGAATCCTTGCTGTCACTTATACAAGAACCATGATAAACATTCAAAATGAAACTTGTTAATTGTACTTTATTTTAAAATATAATCAGGTTATAAGGAATATTTAACCCAAAGTAAATTCTCATATTTATGCCAATCAAACAATAAAACGATTCCTATTGACTTATGTCTTCATCGGTGTCAAAACTACTGAATGAAGCTTCCCCCTTCTCAGCCACATTTAATTTCTCTGTTGACTGTACAGCAGGATGGTCAATAAAAGCCAAGGGGTGCACCAAATATGGTACAGGTATCATTGGTGGTAGGCAAAAGTCAATTAGTTGACTCTCGAGCCCACACAAATATTACTACTACTACTACTAATTAATAAAAAAATTAAATTATATAGAAAATTAATTAATAAATTAATCAAATGTAATTGCTGTCTATTCCCTAATTTAAACTTTGCAACATCAGTCAAACCTTTGCAAAAGCAAGAGTCCCGAGTATGCCAATGGCCCCAATTGTAGTAACGACATCACTATCGATGACGATCTGTTTCTTTCCACAGGAATCCTCGGGCAGAGTTACTACTGACACGATTCCAATAAGCACGGCTGTTCTCAACGCCTGCATCATCTGTTGGTTAAATTATATAAGATAGAAAGTCTGAATAGCACATTGCAGCCTTGATTTAAAATTTCAAAGACTCATTTTAGGGTGTATAATTAATAAGCGCGACACTGTTCATTATCGAATCCTAAGTTTTTTGAAGAAAAAGAAAGCAAGTAAGAGTATGGTTGTTAACTTATATGGATGTCAAGCACGCTGAAATAACAACATAAAGATGAGCAAGTAAGCATTCAGACGGCATCGGAAAATATTATATCCCTGTAATATCAGTGCCCTGATTGCATGTGAGCTTAGATTCGTGTTTCTGTAACCGAAGAGCAAGCGTTAAGCTAAAATTTATGCATAAAGTAAAAAAAAAAATAGCTGGCCGAGAGAAAGTACAAAACCAAGTAAGATTGCTCATCTTATAGAGACACGATAGTTGGTGTTAAAATATGCACGACAGGGCTAGCTAATATGCAAAATTAGAGACTTCAGAACCAGAAAAAAAGCGGAGTATGTTATTCCTAAAGAAATGTCACGCCTTTTAATTCTTAAAAGTCATGAACGAACACGTAAAACTACAGACAAGATTCTTCATTCATCACTGTGATCAAGGCTTTTTGATACTATCATACTAGAGCTAAAATCTTATTTCTGATACCTTGCCAAATGTATTTAAACCTAAAATATGGCTCAGATGAGGTAAAAGATCCTACTTACCTTAAGGTGACCAGATTGAAATGTAAACCGGAGACATTTTTAGTTCAGCGGTCATTTTATCATCGAAATTTCATGTGTTTCTTATCTATGAATCAAAAAAGAGGGACAATCCCGTTTTTCTATATTCTGACCATGGTGAATGTAGTATTGTGATGAACTATAGTATATCATACTCCTGTTATGAAACTCTAAATACGTGTGGGTTGATGATAAATTACCATAATCCCCCACTAATGAACAGAATAATATATCGGTGAATTCAGACAAGTAGATGAAGCTGATGTATTGAATTGTCTTCAGTTTTCACGTTCAAGTAGCTTCATACTCTTTTCTACACACTGCACAAATGACAATGTGGCATAAAAGTAGATTAATCAAACATATACTGTATAGACAATGAGAAACTATTGCAATTACTTCAAAGGCTGGTTACTTTAACTTTGCTGATGGTTCAGTTTTTCAACTCAATCAAAATTAAACCGCATTAAATCAATACTTCATGGAAACTAGTATCATGGCGAAATTATTAAGACAAATTTCTGGGCCGAACAATGTAAATAAAACAATAATTTCGTTACTTACGCAGCAGCATGTGACTATGCTTAATGTTACTTCTTTTAAACTTCACCAAATGGCGTTTTGATATGTGAAGTATTAGAAGCATACTCTCATCAGATTTGCAGACTAATGAACATCATACTGTGGAACTTTCATTTGCAGACAGCATTTTGCATTACTTAGCAGCGGAACCCTGTGCTGCATAAACACCTAATTTGCTTTGTGGTGTATTACTTCAGAGCCCTTTACCCACGGAAATTTGTGCAATATAAGCTCTTCATGTATCCGACGTAATATAAAAAATCCCTGAAGACAAAGCTTGAACCAGGTGCTAATCAATTTCTCTCCTCCACTTTTCTTTTCCTGTTCAGTCTTCAAATATTTTATTACTTTTGATTCAAGTTCACTAAGTTTAAATACACCAATGCACAGTTATGAACGTACTGTATATTCCATGTAACGGCTGAATGGAATAACGAAAACTTTAGGAACATCGTCGGCCAGGAAGTTTGCATCGTGTAAAATTCAAATTCACGGCTTTATTTATTTATTTATTTTAGTACTGAACATACGAGGACTTTATTCTGCATAGGAAAAATGTTTCCTAGCTGTAAGTGTGTAAGTACGTAATAACTTAATAGCTTACAGTAAATAGGTAAAAAACACTTACAAAGTGTATGTCCAAAAACAACTGCTCGGATGCACTGCCGGTGATATACTGAACGGTTCCAGGTAAACAAAAAGGTTCTCAGCGCCTCCATCTTTCTCATCCTTTCAGGTCTATTGTTTTTTCAATGGCGATTACACAAAGCAAAGTAAGAGTGAAAGTGAGTGGGAAAGAGTACAAGGAATAATAGATGACATCACAATTTCTTACATGTGTTACGATTGGAAATGCATTGGTAGTGAACGATCACGCAGTGTTTAGAAAGTGACTGGTATTTATTCCTGCGACTGAAATTGGTGAGTTATACAATTTCTTCGGTTTTTTAAAAGAAATTTTTCATGTCAGTCCACGATAGGGTGACTGGTAGCAAATCTGTCTACATTTGAATTAATTAATTTATTTATTTATTTAGGAAAATTGATTGATTGACTCATTGATTGATGTTATTTTATATTTTATTTTATTTCTTTACCGTGTGTTGAATATTATATAACTTTTCTGCGTTACAATGGTTTTCAGCCTTAAATCGTAATAGCACCCCATGACACTTAAAATTTTCACTGGGGTGTATGTCAACAAGAAAAGTAATTTTGCTGTTTAAACTTATATCTACGGTATATAAACCTCATTTAAATAACTGGGTATAATAAAAGTACCCTTGCCGTTTTTTATAGTCATTGATTAATTTGATTGTTTAAATATATCTATATATTTTATGTTACACTGGTCAGTGAGACAGTTAATCGGATTTTTTGTTTTGTATGCTCGTCCACTTCCAGATTTGTAGATATCGTAATTGTTGTGTAAAGGCTTTACTTTTTCGCTTCTTGAATCTCGGATTTTCCCTCTGCTGAGCATATCTGTACGCGGGTTTGATTCTGTGTTTATAATATAATTTTGCCAGTCTTTTAGAGGTAGAGTATTATTCTGTTGTGTATTCTGTTTAGACCAAGAAATAAAAATTAAGGACTAAGTAAGGACGGGTAATTGGGGATATAAATTAATTTTAGAACTGTAACCACAAAATTAAGTCACAGAATTCAAGTCCTTGGAAAACTGTGTTAAGAATGTCAGGGGCTAATTTTGTTCTTGGCGAATCACTGAGCTTTGTTTATTGTTGTCAAGGGGATTATCGGCGCATACTTGGCATGGTTTATGTAGTTGGAACACAAGGCTCTCACATCGCATCTTTATTAGACTTACGGCATTTTGTTATGAATATCTGAAACTCGGTAATCGCCGTCGTTGTAATTATTTCCGTTAGTAAAGCTAGTCATACACGCTGTTGCTTGACGTGCTGGCCAATGATCCTATCCCTTGTGGACCAGCGCGCATTCCAGTCGTTTATAGGAAACCCCACACACTCGGAGGCCTTGTCACTACCGACTGAGCGGGAGGAAAGACATATAATGGTACCAATTATTTGCGTGTGTGGTGAAATGAGGGGAGGAGAGCTGTGCTCATCATTAATACTAATAATAATGATAATAATAACAAGAATAACAACAATCATCATCATCATTATTTCGGTATCAGGACCCTACATAGAAACAAACATGACATGCTAGAAATATATGCATATGCATTAGAGAAAAACATAACAAATGCAAAGAAGTTTTAAGTATTAATGCCATATTTCAAATGCAGATTTACAAAATGCAGTAAGAGAGATTAGGTGTTGTAAAGAGTAGCAGCATGAACATGACAATAATGACATCAAAACAGCACAGGTATAAAGTCACAATTTACATGTCCAAAGGAACATAAAGGGGTATACTGCCCCATAGTCATAGAGACAAGCAACAACAATTAAAAAGAAAAAAACTATAAAGGGTTACACAATATGAAATACATAAGAATATGACTTGAGTGAGGGTTCACATAAAATTCACGAGCATCTCAATTTTAGGTAAATCACGTAATTTTGTTCTGAACCATATGTGAGAGTGTTTTTGTGCGTAGAAAAGCAGCGTGTCGCGGGAAAGAGGAGGAGAGGGGGTGGAAAGAGAAAGAGGAAGAGAAAGAGAGAGAGAGAGAGAGAGAGAGAGAGAGAGAGAGAGAAAGAGTCAGGGAGAGAGAGAGAGAGACAGAAGGTGAGAAGTGATATGAACGTATATTCTACTTCTAGTATAGTACAAATAAGATTAAACGCTTCGCCTAGGGTGAATTGAAGCTGTGATTATTAAAAAAAATTACAGTAGTGACAAGGTAAACAAATGAATAGGTAAATAAGAGAATAATGAGGATAAAAAATCAGTAAAAAAAGATAGAATGAGAAACGTAAATAGAAACTAAAGAAAAAGAAAGAAATAGAAAATCAAGCAAAATAAAAAGTAATAAATAAATTAATAAAACAGGATAAAAATATATTTAATGAAACCGAAAAAAAATATAAACTGCAGTAGCACAAGGCGCCTTCGGCATGTTATCGAGAGTGATTATGTTAAAAGACATGGTAAATAACAGCACTGATAAAACTGATGGAAATAGCAACAATTATTATTATAATTATTATTAATCACATATACCCACAATGTCGTGAGGAAATATTTTCACAGAAAAACTGCACTGGCCAGGATTCGAACCTGGGTCTGCTGGGTGTGAAGCAGACACTCTATCCCCTAGACCATACCAAACCCTTAAAAGATATGGAACTGAAACTTCTACTGAAGCTTACAGAATTACAGAGATCACTGCTGTGATTATTCAAATCTGTGACTTTTACCCATATCCCAAGAGCATCAGGCAAGACTCCCCCCCTGGACTTGCCTGATGCTCTTGGGATATGAGTGAAAGTCACAGAGTTGAATAATCACAGCAGTGATCTCTGTAATTCTGTAAGCTTCAGTAGAAGTTT
>BDMR012750657.1:0-12516 GCA_002091895.1 Caridina multidentata
GCTAAAGGAAAAATTCACTATTTGGTCATAAAAAAGAAAGAATGAAACAAACTGTATACTGTACATTTATATATTTAAATTTACAGTATACAGTTTGTTTCATTCTTTCTTTTTTATGACCAAATAGTGAATTTTTCCTTTAGCTTCTTGTTTTATTCTGCAGAAGAAATCATTCCGTCTGGTACACGGACTCGGAAACCTAAAATGAAGACAAAAGCAGAGAGGAAGATGATTCCACAGCCTAAGAAGAAAAAGAAAACGGGTGCTCCCCAGATTGTGGGAAAAGAATATGAGGTATTTATTGGGAGTATTACCCTGTGATGTTCTTTAGTATTGTATGTCTCCCTTCATCAGTATGTGCTATCTATGGCAGGAGTAAGTGATTGAGGTTAGGCAAACAGATTGGGCTTTCCTGTGTGGAATTACTGTTTTAATTTTGCCAGTTGGACTTTTATCCTGTTGGGTGTACCAGCTCAAAGCAAGGACTGATGTTAACAATAATCTTAAAGATTTTTTATTATATTGTAGAATTTCAGGAAATACTGTTTTTGGTGCACCCTAATTTGCATTGCCAGATTTGCTAGGTAAAAAGCACTGAAGAAAGCTTAAAGTGCTGCAGTTTTGTTTAGTCTTTTCACTCGATTTCTTGAGACAGTGAAACTCGCTAAGACCAGAATGTCATGTCAACAAGTTGAATTGTGTCCAGGATAAAACAATGATGGCTCTCTCTAAAGGTCGAAGCAGTAGTAGATCACAGAGTGCGTGGGCGCTTCACAGAATACAAGGTCCGTTGGAAGGGCTACGGACCCATGGATGATTCCTGGGTCCCAGAGGCAGAGCTGAACTGTGATGGTCTGTTGAACAAGTACTTCAAGACTGCTGGAGCTGGTGTTAAAGAGGAAGAGTCCTTTGAGGTAAAACTTGTCCTGCATTGTCAGGAGGAATTTTATGGTGTCCTGATATAATTAAAGTCAGTGGGATAGTAAACTCAGTTATCTGAAACTTGGGGAACAGTAACACTTAGAAAACTGGACTCAGAATTAAAAATTAATAGACTGTTAAATATTATATGAAGAAAACAAATGATTGTGAAGTCCCCAAAGACAGACTGCATATGTTTTAATTCAGTGTGCCACAATGCTATACAGTGAGCTGTTGCTGTGTGATGTCATCTGATTTTATTGATTTCCAATGTTGAAATAATAAAGAAGGGGAAATGTGTATTGTTAGCTGCAAACTAAAAATCTGATATAAAAATCTTCATCATTGTGAATATTACTGTCAGCATCATCATTGTGAATATTACTGTCATCATAATCATCATGATTGTGTTTATTACTGTCATTATTATTTCTTTCATTTGAAAATTTTGTGTGTGTGAGAGAGAGGGCAAGAGAGAGCTGACACATACATGTGGTTATGCATATTTATTTGTTTAGGACACTCTATTTTACTTTCACATTACAACTACTGATACTGAACATACTCCAGTAACACCAGTATTTATCGGTGCTAGTCTCTTGTGTATTGTTTATGTAGAAATGTATAAAATTGCTTTGCAATATTTACATCATACTTGAAAAAAGTATGTTCAGTGCATTCATTTTTGTGTTGCAGAAGTAACTTGGACTACATCAAACAACACAGCTCTCCTATCTATCTGTAGTTTTTGATATTTTATTAATACAAAAATTTATTCTTTTTAGAGTACTTATAAATGTACCTTCTTCTAAGGAAATATGAAATAACTATGATTTATGAGTTATTACTGATTGGCAATACCACACTGATGGAAACTTTAGTTTAGGGTCCGTATTGAAATTGAGGTTTGCTTGTGGCCTTAAAGATTATTGTTATTAACTTACACATATGAATCTGCTTGTGACTGTAGAGATGTGTGTTTTACAAGTGCCACGTATGAATCTGCTAGTGACTGTAGAGATGTGTGTTTTACAAGTGCCACATATGAATCTGCTAGTGACTGTAGAGATGTGTGTTTTACAAGTGCCTCTTTTTTTATGTACAGTTTGTTAAAAAATGCATATGACTAATGAGATACATTATTGTATGACAGGTTGAAAATATTATGGGTCTCAGGGAAAGGAACGGCAGGACAGAATACAAAGTTCGATGGAAAGGATGGAGTGCAAAGTACGACTCATGGCTTTCTGAGGATGAGTTGAACTGTCCCGATATATTGAAGAGATTTCTTACAACTCTGGAAAAATTAGAGAAACAAGAAGATTGGCAGGTAAATAATTTATACCTTTATGTTGATAGATTAACTTTAGAATCATAACAGATATTTGAAAGTTACTGTTCCTTTTTGTTTGTTTGTATAATGCAAAGTAAGTATTAGTGTTCTTTAGTGTTGGTTTAAATTATTTTTTTTCAACTTGAATGAATGCATCAAGTAGCTCATTGCTCTTGTTAAATATTGTAGTAGATAATTGTTGGAAAAATGTAGTCATATTTTTGTCTTTAATCTTGTCTCCTTCAATTTCACTTTCCATATATGGTGCTGTTGTTTAATCGCTTTAAGGAAGGTTTTTTAACTGATGTCGGTTTTGAGCAGTGCAGGGACAACATCCATGATTTGTGTTGTATATTCACTGAGATACTATAGGAATGTAAATTGCCAATGGCAGGGGATATTCACAGTGATTTTTTTTATTTAATATCTTACCCAAATGTTTTTTTCTTACAACCATGAGGAGGTTTTCTAAAAAATATGTAAGACAGGCTTTTACATGTTAGGAAATTACATTCTGGATTTAAATGTCTTTCTGCTAGATTTGTTCTAAAATTTAAAATCTTATGCTTGGGCCATATCAGGCACCGTAGAACTAGACCATGTATCAGTTGTAAACCATTTCATGGATTTAACCATCTCCATCCTAGCTGTTGTACTTTCGGTGAATTGACTGATGGCACTTTTTTTGCTTCTGGAGTCTTTCTTCATTAGTGTAATTGCTTTTGCGGATTATATTTAGTTTGCACTTGGTAACCCAGTCTGCTGTTAAACATTTTAAAATGCTGTTGTGCCAGTATTTATTTTGTTAATGAGACTTCTGTGAGTAAGGTATTTTCCTTGGCATTATTTGTTGAAGGAAAAATATTTTTATAATATCAAAACTTGTATTTTGTTTGGGTTTCAGGAAAATTACAGTCATATCCTGTTTGCTAGAGTCACATTGTGATAGACTGATAGTTGTCTTGCTATGATATGGTTAGAAGGCTCCATACTTGCTAGGCTTGCAACCCTCTAAGGTAGAGCAAAATAATTTTCCAAATGGATATGTTTTTGGTACCTGTTGTTATTTTTTCTCAGCAGGTTAGAAATATATAAGTGTTTTAAATTTGTTAAGTAAATATATATTTGATCAACAGGCCACACAAAAAGCTTAAAAATTTGCCCTCCACCTACCCCCACCTCTTTCAGGTTGAAAACATATTGGATTCACGAGAAAGGAAGGGCAAAGTGGAGTATTTGATTGCATGGAAAGACTGGGGGCCAAAGTACAACTCATGGGAACCAAAGGAAAACCTGGAAGGCTGCAAGGATGTTTTGGAACGATATCACAAGCAACAAGAAAAGGAAAAGGTATGATTATTTTCTTGTTTGGGCAGTAGCACTTTCCCTATTTGGCATCCCTAGGCCCAACTTATTCAAAATTCCTTTGGTGAAGATACAAAGCAAATTCTTTACCGGAAACTATTAGTATATTCCCTGCTATGAATTCCTAAATGATAAAACAGAATTGACCAATATCAGTAGCTATTTTTATAACAGATTAGCAAATTTTTTTCAATATTTTTTGTTTGTTAATGTATGTAACCAAAGCGAGCAACTTTGCTGGTACTGATAGATAAAGTATATTATTAATAATTACATAAAGCTCAAGATTTCATTAGTATTTTATAGTTATGTTTATTGAGCTGTTCTATTATAGGTATTTCTGAAAAACAGTCCTGTGGCTACCAGGCTATTTTACTTTCAGCAGATACAAAGAAGTAAATGTGGTACACACAAACAAATAATGTGAAATATCTGGGGCAGAAAATCAGTTTGTGTTACCTAAAACATAAGTGATGATAAAGACTAAGAGTAAGAAAATAGTTTCCTGTTGTTTACTGTTTACATTGGGTAAGAGCATGTCATATATTATATTATTAATATAATATATATGTTCTTTGATATACACTGGTTGGAACTTGTAATTGGATATATTGCTTTCTTGAATGAGCAAAATGGAAGGGAACAAAAATTAGCTTTTGAGGAGCTCGAAGCTTATCTTTACCTAAGTACCTTTTGAGCTTTCTACGTTTTTTAAATGATTTTTTTTTAAGCATAAAGCAGTATGTGCTCTTGCAATATCAGTCATCATGGCACTGTGCATCTAAGTAAAACTGCTTGTTTGGAGGAGTATATTTCCTTTTAGAAATTAATCAGGATACACAGAATCTTATGGCCCCTTTTAGACATCTTTGTAATATTTCCTGCTGTGTATGTTTTATTGTACCTATTCTTGATACTTATTCTTTTGTCTCCTGTCATCCCTTGATTTGACTCCATAAAAATATCACTTCTACTTCAATGGACAGTACCTTAAATAATATATCCAAAATAGCTACACATGAAAGTAGACAGTTGATAACTGGTAACCAAAGGAAGAAATAGTAAAGAATTGTTGTCACATGATTATTCATTCATTGTTGTTCACTAAGAGCATAAATGCAAATGAAGATAGTCTTGAAAAACTGCTGAAACTTATGGAAACACAATTTCAGTGAAAGAAACATTAAGAATTCCATTAGGTCTTAAGAATACAGATAACAGTGGTAGTCTTAGCAGCAGGAAGAAAGCAGTGAACAGTCTGTAGATATTACATATTTGCTGTTATTTAGAATCAGAATCTAAGCTTAGATGGCAGTGATGTAGTAAACATAATTTATTGTTGTTACCAGATCAAATCAACTTGAAAAGAGAGGTCTGCTGTACTGTTTTATCCATTCTTCAAATCTCGGTACTTCTGCCTCATAGAGCATTAATTCTATCCGATGAACTTTAAGAGTAATGTTTCTTCCTAGTAGACAAGCCTTGCACTTATAACCTCCATCCCTCAATTTTATCATTTACAGACCCAGGGAAAAATCTATTTCCTGTCACAGCACTGACATACAGTCCTAGTGCTGGGCTTCTAGCCTGAAGTACATAAATTCAATCCAATTTTATTTTAACTGTCTGTAATGCTATCCCTGCGACAGTTAAAGTTTAGATAAGTTTCTGCTTCTCTTAACACTGCCCAGCCTGTTACTCCAGAAAAGTCAGTTTTCCTCTCCTTTCATGTTGTGTTACCTGTATAGTTTACTGTGGACGTAACAAGAAAACCAAGTGTTTATGATCATCTTATTAAGTATTTGGGAAAGTCATATAAGACAGTTATTATGACACCATAGTCTTTGTGAAGCAGGGGAAATTATTGACCTTCATAATGATTATTATTATGGCTCTCTCTCTCTTTATTTTAAATGGGTACTGCAGTTCAGTATACTGATCTTTACATTTCAGAATGGCTTTCTGGAAGTATATTTTTTCCTTAAACAAGGGATCGATGCATAAGGCTCTATTACAAAGTACTCTATTCAAATTGGGCTTTATTAATGCAAGTTACGCAGATATACCGCAACTATCTTTTTTTTATTTTCTTTAGGAAAAGCTCTTGAAGTCAGGACGTCAGATGCGTGAAGAGAGACCAACTACTCAGAGGTTTGTGGACAACTATGCTGAAGGGAGTCGCCCCCGTTCGAGGCGTAGCTCTGGAAAAAAGAGATCTTATTCTGAGTATTATGATCAGTGAAGCTGCGGTTCAGTGCAAATGTATTTTACTTTTGTTTTTTTCTCCATATGTAAATCTCATATGTTTATAAATTTCTTTTTTAGGTACATTTGTTAAATGTATGTTCAGTGTTTTGCTTTCCTTTCTGTTATTAGTCTTTATTGATGTATACTGGGTGTCAGTTGATGCTCATAAGCATAAACATACATGTAGTGAGTACATTTCATACTCCATTACACAGTGCAAAATGTAGCTCAGATTTCATGTAATTAATTGTCAGATGTTATCACTTATATTTAGATGCAGTTTGGAATCCTCAGATATTAGGGCTGGTAGGAAATGTGGTTTAGAGCCAAGAGAATTCATAAACCAAGATAATGTTCATGGTCTTCTTAACAGTGATCCGGAATGCATTCGAGGGATGTAATCGTAACTCCTTGCAGATTTTACAGTTACGGCTCGTTATATTCACAAATTGAGGAGGTAATTTCGACGGAATATATATTGTATAACTTGTGTAACATTAATACGGAAAATGCATTTAAGTTGGATATTTGATTATAAGGTTGGTGGTGCCAAGGCGTACAAAGTGACTTCTACACACACATATAATTTTATTTCTTTATTTTTCCCATTCTGCAATTATTTCTGTGATTGGAAGTTACTCAGATATATACTTTTGTTCGCTTGTAAATGTTAAGCAGGGGTAAGAAATGAAAATAATTATTAAGGGATTTATATGCTCTAGCATCAAGCTGTTCATGTTTTCTGTGCTTCTCTGATATATTTTTTTTTTCAGATCTTATAAAATACAGTATGTAGGTAGATAAAAGGTACACTCTTATTAGCTGTAAGACATTATAGAGTTGATATTTACATTGCTTTCATAGTATGGTATTTATTTGCTCTGTAGAATCCTTTTGGTTTTAAACAGTGTAAGGTTGCACATAGTAATGCCAAATTGGACTTAAAATATAAAATGATGGCTCTTCCACCTTCACTGTACCTCTTAATCCTATGGTTAGTATCTAGACTGAAATTGTATCTAAGATAATTATGTAATGATGAAGTCAAGTGTTTTTGTTTATATTAGTGCTGTTCCTTTATATTTAGTACCTGAATGAGAAGTGGCATTGGCATTGCTATTGTCATTCTAAAAATCTTTTATTACTTATAGTGTAACATTTTTAACAATTCTTTATGTTGGTAGTTGGTTGATAATGGTGCAATATCATTGCAGAAATTAAGGATATGTAGTCTTACTGTCTCAGATTTTTTACCATATTATAGTACAATATCAGGTTATTCTGCTTTGTCAGTCTCAATTAAAAAAAGTGAGGGTCTGTGGTGTCATGACTGAACCATTTAGGATTGGTTTTGGGAGGGGGGGGTTTAAGTTAAAGACATTCTGTTCTGTTTTTCTTAAAAGATGAATTCATTCTCTTGTAGGTTTGGTCTCATTTCTTGGCTTTAGCAGACCACCACTCAAAACTTGTACAATTTTTGCGTGTGTAAGTGACCCGTATTTCAAGGTTTGTGCTCGGGTAGTACGTTTTTCACAAGCATGGCTGTGTCCTGGAGGGATTATGGAACATGAAAGAAAATGTTTTTCCTTTCTTCCCTGGAAAGAATTAGTCTCTTCAGATTTTCATCCTTCATGTGTCTCCTTAAGTTTCTTCTTTGTTACTTATTTTGAACGTAATAATAGAGAAGAGTTAAATTGAGAAGGAAATATTTCGTTTTTGCTTGTATGAGAAAGCAAATTGCTTTTAATATTTGAAAAGGAAGTGTCTATTGAAATGCTATTTTGCTGGAGGGATTCTGGAACATGAAGGAAAATATTTTTTTTTCCTTCCCCGGAAAGACCTAATTTCTTTAGATTTCCATCCTTCATGTGTCTCCTTATGTTTCTTCTTTATTACATTATATGAAGGTAATAATAGAGAAATGTTGAATTGAGAAGGAAATATTTTGTTTTAGCTTGTATGAGAAAGCAAACTGCTTTTTATATTTGAAAAGGAAGTGTACATTGAGAGGTTAGTTATTGCTAGAGGTAATCATCCTATCACCCCATCTGTGTCAGACAGGGAATGTGTCTTTGTCTGCAAATCATTGCCAATTTGAAAATATGCAAATGTAACTCATTAAACTTGATTTAGATATGGAGTATTACTGCCCTTTTTCCTACTTAATATTTGCATACCAAAGCAACTTTAATGGTAAATTAAATTGGATTACAGAGAGAAAGAGTCTGTATTCATATACCAATAGGGAATAACATTAGGACTTGCAAATGTTGAGAGTGTAGTACTATAGTTGTAATAGCAGAAGTACTTTACTAGTAGTAGAATAGCTCATGGCAGTTATAATAAAAAGGAATTCTGCTTAAAGACTAATAGTCAGATGTATTCCATAACATTAGTCTGGTAATAATCAATATTTTAACAGCAAAATGGAGTCGGACTCGTTATCAACATGTCTGTCACCAAGTTAGTTGTTATAAGATACGATCATGTTGAATTTTGTTGCATGGTGCGAGGAATATACGATATGAAGTTATTCATTCATACAGACAAAGTTTATGTCGTATTTTAATCAAGAAAAAGATGAGGAAATATTCCCATACATTATTGAACTTTAAATTTTCTTGTTGGTCTATTCAGTTTTTCGTTCACCATATGCAGGCTACTTCTCATCATTATGCTTTGATCTATGATCAGTAGTTTCTGATCATAGATCTGTCTCTGTACACAACATAGAAGCAAAGATTCTTCCATATTGTTGCCTGGATTTCACCGATTAAATCATTATTATTATCACAGGCATCACTGAATAGCTGTGCAAACGAAAATATAAATGGGTCAGTTTCCACCCAAGTAAATATTTATGAAAATATATAATGCATACACAAGTACTGAATTTTTTAACCCTAAGACACACCATATACTACATGAGATAAGATATAAAAGTGCTGCAATCATGTTGACTGTGATGATAACGATGATGATCTGCTACACATTCTAGAAAGAAAACCTCTAGTTTCACTCCCAGATGTACTCGTGTGTGTGCGAGACTTCTGAAGTTGAAACCTCTGAGTATAAATTTTGTTAGGATACGTATGTGAATATATATATACATACATATATCTATGGTATATATGCACATAGTATACCGGTATATATTATACTGTTGATACAAAAGGTAATGAAACACTACACACAGACAGTGGATATTTATTTCTTATTCCACCATGCCAGATATACATTCTGAAAGATGCTTTTACTTCCACCATACTGTAGGTATTATATTTTTTAAAGAAAACTTTCCCCATTTTACAGAAACTACCAGTAGAACATCCATATAGGGCAGACATATATGACAAAACCTCTTAAACAGAAATGATACATATTTCAGATGGAATGAGTTCTGTAATAGATTTCTACTCGGATATATTCAGTGGTTTATATATGAAAAAGCAGGTTTATCTGAACTTACTGATTTTGTAATTCTTTTTAGTCTCACATTTAGGATGTGTAGTATGGGTATATCTCCTGTATGATTGGCATAGCTTTACCTAATTTTAATATAGCTAGGGCAGGAATCATTATCTTTCTTGCATGTATTATGGTTACATTTTAAATTCATATTTATCTTTCTTGCATGTATTATTACATTTTAAATTCACATTTAACACCTTGTTCACAGAATGAAAGTTCAAGCATTGACATCAAGCCAAAAGTAGAATTTCTCATGACTTGACGCTAAATGATTTTCTGCTACTACAAGCTACCATCACTGATTGCCTGAACTAATTTGAACTTTCAATCTCTTGCTTTTACATTGTGAAATGTTGGAGCCAATTTCTAGGACTACTAGAGTACCAAAAAAAACAAAATGCTTATGATATATGAGTTGGCCCAAAATAATCTGGAAGATAATCACAATAAAACCCATAACCTATTACACATACGTCAAGTGAGTTTTCCAACCCCATACCCATATTCTTATTGCAAGTATCATCCAGTGATAAAATTTTACATGTCATAATTTTTAAACTACCAGAAGCTGAAATGTGCAAGAGTTAAATCCCGTCTAGGGCACAAAACTTGCAATTCAGTCTCTTTTAAAGATCTTTTAAATATACTGTATATGTTATATGTGTTACTCTTATGTACAGCAAAGGACCAGTATGCTAAACTAAAGATTAGAAGGCAACGGTACGAAACACTGGCTAAAAGTGTCAGCTGCACTGCGTTTGTGAAAACACTAAAGGCTATTAGTAGAGAGAATCCAGTCCCTGGCCTCACAAGGTCAGAAGTACACAGTTCTTCTAAAGGTCTACTGTATGTTCATTATTTCTTAAATTTTCACCAGAGCTGAAGAAAACTCATCTCATTTCTTGGTAAGTGGTTATTACCATTTGAACAGCCAGCATAAGGTGTAGTATCCATAAGCAATTAGAAGTAAACACTTACTGTCATTAGTACAAGTATATTTGATTGTAATGTGTCTGTGAAAAGTTTAATTAAATACCTACCATTCTAAATATTATTTCAACTCATGTGACTGCTTAGAATAGCTCCCACTGAATAATTAAAACCATCATTTTCTCCTCAAATGTAGCTTTGAAACTTAAAAGTTTCAAAAATTACCATACAATGTCACAAATTTACCATACAAGGTCACAATTAACAAAATCATGAACACAAGTGTGCTAAAACAACTTAAAAAAAACAAAAACAAAAACAGCCTTTTGTGGAGGTACTAAAATTTACTACCAGTATTTGCAAAGTGACAAAATAATTTCATATTAAATGAACAAGAGAGAGTTTTAGAATAGACTGAGAGTAAAACCAGATACTCAAAAGAGCCCCCAAATCCACCTATTGAGTCATCAGTTGAGTTTACAATACCTCCGCTGCAGAATGTTATATGTGTATCGTGAAAGTCTTGATCATGAAGCATGAATTCCACCTTTCCACAATCTTTGTGAACAAAATTTGAAATCTCTTGTACAACACACCCCATACCCTGTGAAGGAGTCTATGATGCAGAAGCCAGGTTTCGAAAATGCATTGCAAAATGAGGATATGTTTACGGAAACTGGATTTTACTACTATTCAAACTAAGCTTCACATTTACAGATACTGTGTATATTATATATATTACCCCTTCTCTTTTTAATATACACATAGGCCTACTAAGAATAATATATCTTAACAATATATCCCTCAAGCGGTGTTTATGCATTTTCGACAAAACACTGACTAGCTTTACTTACATAAACATATAGGCATGACAAATGATGTTTTTTTAAACAAAGAAAATATATATATGTATATATTCTATCACGTTTAAGTACATGTATGTTCATATATATATAGGAAAGTGGACATGTATATATATATATAATTTTTATACTGTATATGTAGTAGGATTTGAGCGCAATTCTAGTCCCTGCTGTAAATCGATATATAATTATTTTTAATGCGCTATGCAATTTCCAATACTATCTATTAGATCCAACTAAATTTCAGGGACTAAAATGTGGCAGCAGGTGACACCTGGTTTAGTATCCTATCTTTACAATAAAAGTTCAGTTTAACAGCAAACTAATTTCATATACTAAATGAATGATATTTCTTTCATGGTTGGTTGCCTCTTTTAATAATTTTACCTCTTCTTTGATTTAAGTCAGATGATACTACATCTTGGATAATTTAACACTACTAGAATATGCTGCATAAGCCTTTTTCTTTAGTAAGACCACACGTTAAGGCCGAAAACGGCATAAACCAGTAAAAGCATCATGGGATGATTTATCATACCAGTATCTTTGATGACCTCTACAGAAGTTTTCCCTTTATGACCAAAAATTATTGTCTAGTTTCAGGCTAGTTTCTAATGACAGTGTGTTTATGATGCACAAGCTGCTTGCATTTAACACGGATTCTAACTGATAAACATCTCATTTACAAATTAAACTAATTTAGCAGTAAAATTCTTTACATGGTTTACAAAAATAAACTTTCACCAAATCAAAACTGCTTTTTTTTAAGAATTCTTTGCTAGTAAACAACCATAAGAAATAAAATACTGTATACATAAACGCAATCACTGCTTATATATATATGATTTAGAGGTGAAAAACAATTAATATGAAAGCTGAAATTATCTGCAATATTCCTGATGAATATATTAGGTTCTGACAAACAGATGTAAATTTATGTAAACATGTTGACTAGGAACTTCTGCAAAAAATTCTGCAAAAGTAGGGCATGTAACAAAAATATATATATATATTTATCACATAGTTTCAAGATCCTGACACAAAAATGTTACCCCCCTGATAAAACAAAAAATTAGCGAGTTACTAAACAACTCTGAACCATCATCCAAATTTCGTTTACTAGTGGACAATTAGTGTCAGATATGTGTAAATTTCCAAACCTGGCAGAACATTTTATCAAATTGATACATCAATCTCTAAGAAAGTTATATCAGTAAGTAAAGTTGTTTAGAAGTTTCTTTTTTTTTCTTATTTGTAACTGACTGGAACAATGCTAAACATAATTGTGTAAGTAGACATAAAAGTAAGAACCCAATCTTGTCAAAATATGATTCGTTTAGGAAAAAAAATATGAAAACATTTTACCTCACTATCATAGGTCTGCTC
>BDMR012750658.1:0-12621 GCA_002091895.1 Caridina multidentata
TGAGAAATTTTGGAAAACATCTTTTTTAAGTACAGTCTTTGGAATATTCTTGCATTTGACCTTGTTTTTGGCTACCCTCGTAATATCTGCCTTGATCTCACTTAAATCGGGTCTCCTCCCCCCAAAACTTGTCTTTGTTTCTACTTCTCTGCAGCTCTGAAATCTGTGCCTGTGTGACACATCACCCACATTCCTGGTCCCCTCCGGAATGTATTGGAGTCCTCAGACTTATTTTCTTGCGCCTGCATTCATTATTGTATAGTATGGATATTTTTGTACTTTAGTTATTAGTTGTTATTTGTGAGTTCACTGTGTGTAGTCCCGTTCGTTCTATATTATATATGTTTAACACAAGGCAACTTGTTCAGTGTCTAGTTTTTATGATGTTAGATATTGCTTTATGCTGTTGTGTGCTTGAACTTTGTCTTTAATATATATGACTTTTAATTCAGTGAGTCCAATGTCCATCTCTGTTGCCCCACAAATTGTTTACTACATAATTTCATTGTTAATGTTTTTGCCTCAATTCTCAACAAGATTTCACACTGAGAGGTTATTTTCTCCTCCTTCACAATATGCACAAAGCAAACGCATCCTAACTTGAGAGCTGATTTCACTGATGTGTATCTCGTCAATTCTTGCTTATCAAAAATAATGAGTAAAGAATATGTGGACAGAAATAGGAATAACAGCATGTGAGATTGTGGCAAAAAAATAATTAGTTAGGAAGGCACTAACTATGCTATTTTGAAGGATTAGTAGTGTCAAAGATTTATGTGTTTTATGTGGATATCGTTTATATATACAATGTATTAAATGCACTGCTTAAATAAATACCTATCATTTAACCAAATCTTCATCCATTCCCACAGGAAAAAATTAAAATACAGTTTATCATATTAGCTTCATTTGAGTTCAAGAACTAAACATAAAATGTTGTAACAGGAAATTATAAATATACAGGATCCAAGGCAACAACAACAACAAAAACAAGCTCTGAGCATAGAAGCTATGACAGTAAAAACCCAAGTTCCCATGACAAATACTATAAATAAATTTAAAAGGAATGTAAAGCAAAAATAAATGTTGCTCAAAAGAAATGTGTGCTTGTTATATAAATCTTGCAAATGCAAAATAATGTAGTTTTCTTTAAAATAATACATTTAAAACTGTCAGAACATATACATTTCTGGACCAAAATAAAACATCTAAAATTTTGCTTTAGGATGAAGAGGAAGAACCACCAAACCAAGAAGAGCTCATGGCAGAAAAGAGGGATGCTGCACTTCTGGATGCTGATATTGCAGCAGATGACATCTCTCTGCGTCCTGTAGAGGGACTGCTCTGGTCCTGAAAAACAGATTGGTAAGAAACTTAAGAATCAGTTACAGCAAAATCCCAACAACAACCTACCATAAAAAAAGAAAAATTAAGCACTCTAAACTTCATGGACTTATTCTCTCTATCTGCCGTGCTTATAACCCTATTCTTTTCTTACACTTTTTCCTGTATTCCTTGTGGACTCTACTTCTACAGCACCAATAAGTAATAACAGTTGTTCTTGAATAAACTGTAGTGCTTTACTCAAAATGCTAACAACTACATAACTACCTGCTGTTATAAGGCATTTCAGCTAACCTATCTTCTGATACATCAGTATATACAAGTCTTTGAACATTTTTCTGAAGACTATTTAATATGTTTGCTAATTTACTGTTTGATATGTATGTTACCTAAATCAGCAAATACAAACCAATATAAAAAAAACAATCAGTGCATATAAAATCAACACTTCATTGTGTTTTGTAAACTTTAATAATAATGCCTACTTTACAAGTTTCGTTTTAAATATCAACAGATACTCTATCATATCTTTCTGATAATAAGTAAAATTTAGCAATACTGTAATTATATATTTAACAAAAACTTTACAGTAATATTACAGTCTGTCCATCAAAGGCAAAAGAAGAGGATTAACAAAAAAACAGAGTCCGGTCAATATCCTGTTCTGTACACAGAAATAGGTCATAGCATGTCATGCAGATGAAGGTATTTCGTGTCACTATTGTGATCATTAACAAGGGTGCTGTTAATGTACAAATGGTCATACTACACAAAAATAACTTGTTAGCATACAACTCTTTCAATGATAGAAGTAATTTATGCACAAAACTGAGCAAACTACCCCATTAACTTATAAGTTAAACCTAATAAAGGCATAATTCCAAAATATTAAACTCATCTTATTCTTGCACCGTCAAAACACTTCCCCAGAGGCATCAACATACACAAGGCAGCAATTCATCAAAGTATAATATCCATTCATTATTATACAATATAAAAGAGAAAATGTCAGGCAATGAGTGCCATCCTCTCCAAACAACAATCTTACCGAGACATCAGATTTTTCAAATGCATTCTGAAATACAATCAGAAATCATTTCATCAAAAATCTACCAAATAATTTACCTCTCAAAAAAATGACCTTATTCATTATGGACTTTCAACATACTAGATTTCATTCTTAATTTTCATTCACAGACTTTCTATAAAAACTTCAGCCATCCAATTTGATAAATAATGAAACAGATTCTAACTTTACTAGAAACTGAGAAATTATAATGACTGATTGATTAATGAGCTGATCACTTTAATAATTAAATTAAACAGATATCATGAATAAATCAAACAATGTAAACTGATAAATTAAACAAATTATGTAAATGTTTTATTATTTAATAAATATTGGCAAAAGTAGTTCAAGAATATGATATTAATGAGTTACGAAACAGTCAGACTAAATTAGGTACTATGTCATCTTAAAAGTCCAATCATGTTATGAACAGTAAACAGAATCACACTAAACACAGGATGCAGACTTTGTGTTATGTTGGGTTATTATACATTAAGCATTTCAGGTGAGATTCGAGAATTAGCACATGACATCTTCCTGATAACTTTGATGACTTTAATATGATGGCAAAGCATTGTGCTAGATCACAGTAAAGGTGTCAGTAGTATAATCTCATAGTGAGAAAAGAGTGTCTCTCTTGAGCTCCCAGAAAGGGAAGGTTGTCTTAACTATGAGTTGCAGTAAACTCTGAACAAAATTTAGAAGTCGTACTGATTAATAAAGGGTTTGGGGTAATCCTTGAACTCTAATTTAAAACTCTTGAAGCCCCAGAACTACCAGAACTCACTTTTCTACAAATTAATGGTGGCAGCACTATTCTACATAAATGACTTTAATTACTAAAAATTAATTATAAAACCACTTCATAAAAGATCATATATTGTATAAAGTACTTATTAATCTGGGGAATAGGCATGTGAGTGTTAATGTACACTACACAAATCCTTAATTCTATAAACCATTTTAGTTAGGATCTTCACTCTGCAAATTTAGTACCATAATTATATATCTCAAGATTAGTTTGAAAGCCAAAAGTCAGGTTTTATTAGTTGGCACAAACTTCATTTTGGCTTCCTTCCATCAAACTACAAAACAAACCTGCTTGATTATTTTCCAAGAATTCCTAAGATATGCTATATGACAGCTGGAAAATAAAGGACATAAGCACACTTATAAGAGCATTCTACATTTAAAGATGTATGAATGTCCAAAAAAGTCAATACTGTATAGTCATTGATATTAAAAGAAATCCTTATCAAAGCTTTACATATTTATTAGCATACAAACATTGATGGCCTATACTAAAAGAAATTGCCTTTATAGTGCCCCTCAACAATAAAAAATTTCATGTTATTCCCCCAAAAATTCAAAAGTAAGACAGTAAAGCATATCAGACATCTGCATGAAAACTGATTACAGTCCACTCTGCTATAACATGGTATATGTATTTGTAAAAAGCACTGCGTTATGTAAATTCGTGCAGTAAAAATAACAAGGCTTACGGGAAAAATAGATGTAGGGGCAGAACACTCATGAACCTATCCAGTCTAGTAAGCAAACACTAAACAAAAAATGTTAGAAAACCGATAAGAATTTCACCTCATCTTAAATTCCTGATCCATAAATATTACTGTACATACAGAATAGGGCTTTCAACAAACAGACATACATAACCACCAGTGCTTGAAGTCTCATTCTCTCTCTCTCACTCTCTTGTGCATTAACTTGCATGATAAGCACTACAATAATTTCAGCCAAATGGAATAATAAAAACAATAATCATATTAATAATTTTACAGATTTTAGTGTTTATCTCAAAGTTAACACTACACCTGTTTTCCCCCTGCAGTATTGCAAAGCAATGGCACTAGACACTGTCACCAAGCAACAGCTCCCTGTACTGTACAGCACTGTAGCGCATGATATTAAATTTTACGGAGCCAATTCTGGTAGAATTTATTATAAAAATAATAAATAAATAATAACAAATAACTTAAGTTTGGAGTGGAGTGGGGCGTGTGGTTGCCTCCTGGTGGCCACGTATGTCTTTTGAACACTCAGTGTGACTATTTGTCAAGTACAACTACATGGGTGGACCATCGTGTTGGGTTCATCTGTGTTTTTGTGACGCCTAGTTAAGGGATCTAGCGACTAGATGGGGAAAGCAAGCCCAACTCAGTGCCGGTCCTAAGCCTGGATAAACAGGGAGGGTCGGAGTCAGGAAGGGCACCTGTCTGTACAAATTTTGCCAAACCAGTCTGAGCCTTATTTTGTTTCATTGGAAACGACGACCCCGAATAGGGAATAAGCTGGGATAAAGAAGAAGATTGTTCTAAATAAAAAAAATTTATGTGCGGGAGAGAGCGCAAAACACCCTCGAATGTTCAGTTTTTGTGTTCACTTGGTGTACCATGCGGACGAAATCATGTGAGAGCAAACACAAAATCTGGTTTATTGATGAAATTGTCCCTAATAAATCATTCATTCTGGAGGAAATTTGTGTTTTATGAACATGTGTTATAGCAGAACTACCTGTACATAGATCTATATTTATAATCTTATACAAGTAAACTACTCACCTTTGATGAACTAGTCTTCAGAGCAGTTCGATCTCCAACGGATGAGGATATAGCGAGAGTGGGTGCAGAAATGGATGAAGGGATGGATGGTCTTGAAGTGGACACAGGAAGAGGTACATTAGAGAATCTGGGAATTTCAACTGCCAATACTAATGGCAAAGCATTGTTAGTCATGGCTGATGTAGAGGCAGATGACTGAACACGGCCCGACACTACCTGACGATCACGGGTGAGCACCATTCCTAAGACGACCTGTAAGATATATGGGAAAAGGCACATAAGGTAAATTTTATTTTGCTTACCATGCAACAGCAATGTACTGTAAAATAAGTCTAGCTACATTATTCAACCAAATCCAATACAGTAGTGAATACATCTCTCACCACACACTAAACTAAACACTATGAATCGCACTTCTCTCCTGCAATTATTAAGCTTTAAGGATTTACAAGAATAGGCAAAGAATGCTCACCTGTACCCTGTGAGCAGCCATTTTAACTCTTGCAGACATATGAGGGGAGAACACATCAAGATCAAAAGGATCTACTTTCCTCTCAAGTTCCTGAATCATTTTTGTGAGTTTGGCTGCAGCATCCTTTAACATAAAAATAGAAAATTCATTAATCACAGTCATCATTATAAAAACTACATGTTATTACAAAGCGATATTAAAAGTAACCCTTATAAATTAAATGAATAAAACTAAAAATTTATTTCTGTTACACTTCAATGCATATATGATTTACAGGATCTAGATACCAGATTTCAGAGTGAACCAAGAAATTTTTATTAAATTAAAGAGAATAACCTAAGGCTGTACCTTATATTCTGTGGGAAATCCTCAATTTTCTAATATGTACATTTTCTTACAAAAAAAAAAGATGGAAATTTTTGAGGCTGCAAGAAGTGATGCATTGTATTTTTTTTTTTTTAAACCAGTAATTTTTCCTTATGGAGATTATTACTAAGGGATTCTCTGCATATGACAGTGAGACTCATACAATACATGAAACAAAACACTGCTAGAAGATAAGGATGTGAAATGATACAGGCAGGTACTTAAACAAAAGCTGGAACCAGCTTCTAACGAAAGTACATACAAACCATCATTATCTAAGTTTTCATGAGTTTAACATATTTTAGACAGAATGAAATTACTCTCACCTTGCTTTCCCTTGGCAAAAGAATTGCTTGAATAAATCGTAAATCAAATATGAGCTGTAATGCAAGGGTCTGGTTGATTTGCTTTGCTTCATCCAAGGAACTCTCATAGGCAGAAGTTACAGCTTCACACACATTTGCTGCTAATTCTGACTGGGCATTTCTGCAAAGTTCAAGTAAATTAGCTTTTACTGTTATAAAGCTCTATACACTCTCTTACCCAATTACATTAGGGTCCATTCCTGAACTCATTATGTTACTCAAAATTTATGTATGTCGACCATTACCCCTGTAAGTGTACAATGGACTCCTCAACAACAGAATTTATTCCTGCTCTTCACATACAGAAATGTTGTGTGTTCAAGTATTTACACAGCACAATAAATTATTACATAACTGTAGTGCATATGTTAAAAAAAGGAAACAGGTCCTGTTCAGCATTAAGACGTCATCACTTTTACATCACAAGAATATTAAGATATGGGTCTTGGAAGGAATGAAGGTATGGATTTATGAATGCTGAAGCATATTCAACTTGAGAAGTAGAACCTGAGGTCCTGATCCACTGCAGGTTCATCTTTACTATTATCTTGACACAAAGTCAAAAGAACACCAGATAAGTTCAAAAACCATTTCAACATTCAAATTTCCCTAATTGACTATGCACCCCTTAAAAATACTTGGCTTCACATACAGGCAAACTTTCAATAAGTGGTTCTCTAGATGTTAAAACAGTCACTAAGAATGTTTAGCTGGAGTATCTAAACATCAAGCGAATTTGCAAAAAGAGTTCAAAATTGCTAAAACATTGCTATCTCCAATGCAGGGGACCCTGATATGGATAAATGCTTGCATTCTATAATACAAGCATCAGCATTCATATCTCCAATGCATGGAACCCTGATATGGATAAATGGTTACATTCTATAATACAAGCATCAGCATTTAGTAATTCAGCAACTGACGTAAAAAGGTTAGTGCTATAATGTTCAGGAACCCAAACACTGACTCACTGAGCACTTTCCTTCTCCATTCACTTCTGATTTCTATCAGCAATTTTCAATTATTATCTTCTTTGAATCAAGATATGAGCTAATTCAAATAAATCCAGTAAACAGACCTTGCAATTGTATGTGCTGCTACACAGTTAACTGAAGAGCAAAGTTGAGCCAAGGCTTGGGTGAAAGCTGGAGTTGGATGGGCTGGTACTTGGATGGATGACTTGACAACATTGCCACCTTCACCCTCTTCTTCAATAGTTACACTTTCCCATGTCTAATATTCAGAAGAAATTAATTAGTCTGTTAAACTTAATACGATGTAAATTACAATAGAAAATTCTTATTGTTGTATTAAACTAAAAATAATTACACACAAACAAAATAATGCTGGTATTTCATAACTTATGACTATTAATTACCTTTCACAAAAGTTACAAAACATGATAGTAGCCCTCTTATTATGAAACAGTCATCGACCAAAGTGCAGCAACAAATAGCCACACAGCTCCAGTGCGGGGCTTCAAGTCCATACTATATATATCAAACGATTACTGGTACTTATGTAATGGGTACACCTCGTGGGAACTTCAGTCTTGTGAAGAAACATAGAACCAATACTATTCAATACATCACTTTTTCATAAGCCTGATGTTTCGTCATACAAACTCATGACATTTTCAAAGGAATCTGAAAATTACAATGAGAGCACAAATAATAACATCGTATATATTATCGTCCTGAGCAAGTAATAAATTAAATTGAACATAAAAGGAAAAATTCACAAGCACGTTATAAACTAATATTAACAAAAGTTAAAATATGATAAAAGCTAGATTTAAAAAATACAATTTTTAAATATAATTACAAAATCAAATATTTTAAAGATCACAAATTTAAAACTAAAAAATACAGACAAAATCTTAAACATTAAGTTATAAGTAATGAAAATGCGGAAGAATTTGCATTTATAATTTATAAATTATGTATGCTATAAATCTTAACATTAAAAATTTATAAAAAGAGACTCAGTTATACGTAAATCAATCGTGTTGTCTGTTTTGAATAAAATAAGAGAAATCTTTAAGTCTTATATCAGAATCACAAATTGCACTTTAGTCTCTTATGCTTGATGTTAGAGGACGAGCCAATGCTCTACCCGTACTGTTGCTGATCCCCTTGTGTTCATAAAACCTTGTGGCAAGACTTCTTGTAGAAGAGCCCACATATTCCAAATTACACTAGGAACATTTAACACCTTTACTGGATTAGGGGTAAATTTTTTGTTATTGCACTGATCAGTTTAAATTGAGCACTTTTCAAACTTTATTTTTTAGATCATATAATTTGTTTACTAGTTACTTTACTTTTCACGATGAATTAGTATTTTTGCAAAACTTTTTTAACGACAATGGTTGTAGTGACAATGTTTTTAAACTGAAAATTTTTTTTAGATAAGAAATTTAATTTGATGACTCAGAAATTAGGACCATTGCAAAAGGAAATGTACGTTAAATTGACATTTTTAGATGAAAATACTTGTAATATATTAAAGGATGTACTTAGAGAGTTATGCAATAAACATTACTCTCAAATCAAATTAAAACTGGTGTTCTGTAATAACTTTAAAACTTGGTCCTTCCTGAATCATAAAGACAGATTGCCGGTTCACTCGTGTTCCAATTTAGTCTATGGTTTTAAATGTTCCAAGTGTAATTTGGAATATGTGAGCTCTTCTACAAGAAGTCTTGCCAAACGGTTTTATGAACACAAGGGGATCAGCAACCGTACGGGTAGGGATTTGGCTCGTCCTCTAACATCAAGCGTAAGAGACCATAGTGCAATTTGTGATTCTGATATTAGACTTGAAGATTTCTATTTCATTTAAAACAGACAACAACATTGATTTTTGTATAGCTGAGTCTCTTTTTATAAATTTTAAGAAACTTTAATTAAATGCGGATACTTCCGCATTTCCGTTACTTTTAACTTAATGTTTAGATTTTGTCTGTGTTTTTTAATTTTTTTAATTTCTTATTCTTTAAATATATGATTTTGTAATTATACTTAAAAACTGTATTTTTTAAATCTAGTTTCTATCATATTTTAACTATTGTAAATATTAGTTTATAACATGTTTGTGAATTTTTCCTTTTATATTCAATTTAATTTATTACTTGCTCAGGATGATAATATATATATGATGTTATTATATGTGCTCTCGTTGCAATTTTCAGATTCCTTTGAAAATGTCATAAGTCTGAATGACTTATTAAGAAATGATGTATGGAATAGTATTGGTTCTATGTTTCCTCACAAGATTAAATATATCAAATCCAATCTATTCACAAAATAAGAAAGTCAGTGATACAAGAGCTATTCAACTCATCAAAAAATAACTTAAGATACAGAACATCCACATAAATATCACACACAAAATTTGTCATTGACTGCGATTCTTATGAGGTAAAATAGTAAAGAATAGCACCTCAAAGCTGGCTGCCAAAAATTTGGAAATGTTGAGAATTTGGCTATTTATGAAATAAGATTTAAAAAATCCACATATTAGAGTATTGGCTACACCTATTGGAAATTAGCTTAAGAAAGCTTACATCATCTCATAGTACCTACTTTCGCAGCATACACAACCTAAACAAGATATACCATTTGTATTTCATTATTTAACAACTGTTTTACCTTCCAGAAACATTAATTTAATATCTAATTCAAGAAAACGTGTAGAAATGTTAGAGGAATGTTAAGACATAGCTTAACCGCATGTCAGCCATTTGCATATTAAGTGCTGACAAAACAAAATAGCAATGGTGCTACACCCTTGTGGCAGATCATGGCCAAAAGCAAACGAGTTTCATCTCCAGATGATACGGTAATTCTCTTGATGAAAATACTGTATGGTATTCCCTTAATTTATTTTGAAACTTAATCGCTTTTTTTCTTCAAAATATCCTTACAAAAAAGGTGTGTCTTATAAGGAATTGTGTCTTATTTGACGGCAAATATGGCATGTAAGGCTGCTCATAAACGAAAGGAATATTTCATTCAGATAAGCATTACCCCAATCCACCTAAAGTATTTAAACAAGTAGTCTGAATTGTGTGTGTTTTTTTTTTGGTTATTTGTTTTTTCATGGTATTTCAAAAATACTTTTAATTTCTCTATTTTAACTACTGGCTTAATAGCAGACTAAATATGTGACACTATAGGTATGAAAATCAATAAACAAGTAAATATTACCGGTATAAACAAACTTTTAAGTGTTTCATGTTGCCAACCATTAGGCCCATAGGCCCCTGATGGCAGTGAATGAGTGCCAAACCTCGTTACTGTGGAATTTCATTACGGTGTAAAGAATATATAGGTTATCATGGAATGCCTGGTGCTGAAGCATGTACACTGCCATAGACTTTTACTATTACATATAGGATTTATGCTACATACAGTATTTTCTGGACTAATAGATGATTTACAAGTAACACCACCCCCTAATAAATAGGAACCCTATTTTTCATGCATGCTGGCTTTGCCAGAAGCTGGAAATTAATGTACAGTAAGTTTATTTACAATGTTCACATGTATATTACAAAATCAACCTATATAGAATTATAATGTATATATATTTACTATAAACATATTTTAAATTTAGCAGAAAACTCCTGTAAGACATAAAACTTTTGATGAAGTGATACTTTCATATCAAGTGTTCTCTGTAACAGTTTAAGATTTTAAATGTATACAACTAACAACTGGACTAGTCCAGTCCCAAGGAAGCCAGTTTTGAGGTGCTGTACTTTATTACATTTCCTGTGATAAAGCTTAGCATCAATTACAGCACACACGAAACCACAGTGATCGGCTCTAATGCAATTCCTTACCGCAAATGCAGATATCGTAGAAGCTATTTCTCCAGATGAGAGCTCAGCTGTAAGGGCAGTCCTCAGATCTGTGCTGAGAGTTGTTGTCAAAGATGTCAAGAATTGACCAAACAATCTACCACTTGCATTTTGTATTTCCAGGTGAACTTTAGACCAAGAAGGAGATTCAATCTTAGAGCCCAAGGATACACGCTGTGACATAGAATTAAAAATATTTAAATTTAAATGCTATTTGAAAAAGATGGTTAATTTAAAATAGACTCTCTTTAAGTCACTCTAGATGACTCAGTAATTTTCTAATTTATTTACCACTTATATTCTCTTCTACTATTAATAAAGTACTGGTAGTCACTGGCCCAAAGACAGCCAGACTATGCAAAGGCCTAGAGCCCCAAATCCATCAAAAGGGCCTCTGATGTCTCTTTCAGGAGTGACATTCAAAAGCTCAGGGACTAAATTTGCAAATCTCTGTTATTTGCCTTCTTGGGAACCCATAAAGCAGAAACCTGAACCTTACAGAGTAATGTACTCCTACTGTTGCCCAATCTATCAAGCAAATGCAGGGGAAATAGGTGTGGTGATTTGTGGGATCTTATCCTGCCTAGGATCCCTGAAAGGCTACAGTCAGATCTGCATCTACTTTGCTAAAATCCCTTACCAAAGTTGTAGTGATAAATTTAAAAAAAAAATCTAAATCTACTCTAAAGAGTAATAAAGACTACAGTTTGTGTAGGTACATGAAATTTTAAGCTGATAAAACTTCCTGAAATTTCTTGGTCTCACTTCTAACACATTCATGTTGCTCAAAATGCACAGTTCATGCTGCTGAAGAATCTATGCAAGTTAACTATAGTATATAGTATCTATACAATAACAACTACTACTTTTCTGACTCAGTGTCTCATCGTTTAAGTACTGAAAATGTATCCTACAACAACAAACACCTATTCTTATCTTTCAAATATTCTCATACCCTTATTGCATCTACATCTTATCTGTCAAATATTTTCATACCCTTATTACATCTACATCAATATTCTTATGGCAAACAGAACACAAATAATAATATAGCACAAAGAAACAAAATTTATTAAGTATATTACCCTAGCAAGATCTGGATTGGTCAAACTAGAAGCTGAGGCACAAATCTGCATCTGAGGACAAACATTTGGAAAGGCTTGGCATATGCGTCCCACCACCACCAGAATCGTTGTGGCAGGGGAATAATCTGCATTTGGTATATCTTCATCCCAATCCTGATGCCTCTCAGGCGCAGGAGTAGATTTGTAGCTCTTGGCCAAGTTTTCTAATTCTAACACTAGTCTGTAATGAAGAGAATGAAAACATAAGAAACATTTAAACAAAAAGGAAGGAATAATTATCTAATGTAATACTTACTGGTATAAAAGTTTTTGTCATTCATATCTAAGAAGTTCAATTTTACTTCACCTTAATCTATAAAATATAAAAAGTATTTGCTTTAAATGAAACCTTTACCCTTCTTTTATATACAAACCAATTCTGAAAGAATAGCAACCATTTTCACTTACTTTCAGAGTGGAATTTTGCCAAGATAA
>BDMR012750659.1:0-12622 GCA_002091895.1 Caridina multidentata
TTACCCTGTCCTAGTCTTTTAAATATTTAAATACCTTGCATAACACAGGCTAGTCTTGGCCTTACATGTTCTCAGTGAATGTAACGGGAATGACACTCATATAAAATAGTGCAGCGATGAAAAACTAACAGATGTGATCAGTGGAATCAATTTACTACAGTGAAACTTGCCAAGGAAATGTTAAAACACCCCAAGAATTGGTTTTTCTAGTAGTTATATACAGCATGTTTCCTTATATTTAAATATCCTGAGTAAGATGATATTTTTTAATGCAGTACGTTGTGATTTTCAGGCACTAAAAATCGCTAATCTGTAAATCTAAATAGCAAATTAAGGGAATTTCTTGAAGACAAGTGGCTTGCTTTTTCTGAATTTCGTTTTGAAAATTATTCCCTATTAAGGCAAGTTAGAGGTCATGAGTTTAAAATGGAAACTGAAGAGCAATGTCCCGTTACCTTATTGAATGTTAGCTCTGGACCTGCTGCCAAGCATTTTTGGAAGTGAAAGGTTTATTTTATATGTGCAGGGATAATATCAGTCAGTACCATATTTAGATCCATGTAATAACTAGGGTACAAGTATACTGTTGCATTTTTGCAATGAATATCAGTGGAAGACAAAAATAGATTCTCATTTTGGGGGGGGATATGTTGAACAGCTGCAGTTGAATATAATGTAACTTAGCGTGGATTACTTGATGAAAAAGTATTAACTTTGATAAGTTGAATTTTTATTGCAAGTGAGACTGTTATGTGTGCATGGCTAATTCTGCCACCTTTGCTGTGCTGATCGTAGCCTTATTATGTAAAGGATCCTGAAATCAGTGTTCACAAAGTAATTGCTATGATTCATTATATATGGAAACATAAATGTGAAGTATGTGCACTCAGTATTGCCTTTTATGTATGTGTATATCTTTTCATTATTCTTTTTGATACCTTTCAGGAAAGTAGAGGAAACATGGAAAATTAAGGCTTGCAGTGTATGTTATACATAACACTACTGAGGACCTTTTTTTATCTTTACTAGGCCTAGTCATGTAGCATAGCCAAGATTAAGACTTGTGTGATAATTGTTTGGTGAATTAGCCAAATTTGAATACAATTAAAAAACTACTGTTAGCATTTTTTTTATACACTTGGCTGCTTGTTAACACTGCCCTGAAATTTGAGTAAATTACATACAGAATGGAGATTTTTATTTCATGCATATTATGTAAGTAGGTGCAATTTTAGGAGCTACCTAGATTTTGTATGGCTCAGATTTTTTACTGTTGAGATGGACCAAAACATATTAATTTTAAGTAGTTTAAATCGAATGCACTTTATTTTTTTTTAATCTCACAAGAAATATATTTCTCTGTACAAACTTTTAGTTCCAGCTCTAATTTTAAGTGAGCTCGAAGGAAGGGATTTGTTTACCAATTTACTCACGATGACATCTTGGAATTAAGAACTGAAATTGCTTGCTCTATTATCATTCCAATATTTCTTTTCTTGAAGTCTTTGTATGAAGTGACATTTAATTCCATACTAATGACTTCTGCATTGCCTAATGGGTCCATAGTTTCACCATGTATCTTGTATTACTTTACCTGGATAAGCAATTGTGATGTTTCAAGAAAAACGGCAGGACTAATTTTGTTTGCCATGTATGTTGACGCGCCACCTGAAACGATTGTTGTGTCGCGTATTTTCCTATTTCTAAGTACTGGGTTGGCAGTTGTATCAAATACAACCAAACTCTTTTGACAGGATTATGATAAATTCTGAAATGACACTTCAGTTGATCTTGCAGATTTCACTAACCATTACCTGTTTCTCAGAATATACATTAAAAGCTTCAAATGTATTTTTGTTTGTTTGTTTTTTCCAATAAACTTAATGAACTTAAATTTCACTAATATCATAAAGGCATTAAAAGGAATTAGTTTTTTTTTTTCATATTCATGTACTTACAGACACTCAAGTGCCATTTAAGAATTTTATTGCTATCATATATGGCTCATAAATATATTGCATAAGACAACACAGGGTTGTTCTAAAGGGCAGGCAGAGCTGCTTTCGTTGGAAGCCAGATCTGGGCCACAGGCATTTCTTTCTATGATTAAGGTTGTAAATATATTAATGTAAACATTAAACTTCATCTAATAAAGCAGAGAGAGTTTTGACTGTGGTAGCACATATGTTCAAGTTTCCATGTTATGCGTTTTATTTTCTCCAAATTATCTCTTCGACACCATTTCTGCACACAAAAATTCCCTAAGTAGCTAATCTCTATTTTTTTCTTTTTCTTTTTATTGTATACTCCCTTGCTACATTAGAGATGATCTAACATTCTGATTATTATATAATATTCAGTTACTCCAAGGAATAAATCATGCAAAAATAATAAAAGCATTTAAAACTTTCAGTAATTGCAGCCATGCCTGCCCCTACCCATGTGTAATATAAGGTCAGCTTTTTTATTGTGATTATGTATGACTAAGCTTGTCTGTACTCCAGTGTGGTGAAAAAAAATGTATGCCATTTACTTGAATTTCATTTGCCTTCACAGCATTTCTCTTGAAAGGTCGCAATTCTTACACAATGTCCTGTAAATATTTTGTCATTAATACTCAACTTGTAATACCAAAGAGCTCAAATGCATAATGTAAAAATAAAATTATTCACTTGTGTAAGTTCTGGATAACAACAGTGGGAAAACTATAAATTTCAAATGAAACAGTACCACACAAAGACATAATCTGTAATCTTATTGCTCAAGTAACAACAGTTGGAGCACAAAATACAGAAACCTCAATGAGGATGCATAGCACTTTAACACTGCAAAAGCATGATCAAATTGCTTTACTGTTCCATGATTACTCTTAACTAAGGACATTTGATATCTCAGGGTTACTATCATGAATGCAGTTGCTTGTACTTTGCAAATTGTTGAAGATCATGTTTTTGTAAAACAAAGCTTTTAACACAGGATTCTTACTGGATGTGGAGTGATACTTTGTTATATACCTTAAGGGAAGGTGTAAACACAACAAAAATTCTATTTTTCTTCCTCCAATATGCCAAAATGTAGCAAATAATATATAACCGCTTAAGCAGTTCAAAGTTGTTTCCTGTGTCTGCTAGAGCTAGGTAATTCATGTTTATAATTTAAATATTCTTGTATATTTCAATAATACCTGTGTAATTCTATTGCCTTCCAACCTCTCCCAAATGAGCTTGAAGTAAATTTTTTTTTTTTTTTTTTATTATGGATATTCTCCCCTCTCAAGATTTCCCTGTCTGTGCTCTCTACACCACAGAAAGTGGTATGCAGGTAAAAACTGCAAGGGTAGACTGTTATAACTGTTACTTGCACCAATATCTTTAAAAATAATACTGGTGCAAATTCATAACCTCCACTTTTGGGGATAAGCACTGGTGTTTGTTGTACCATTTATGTGGCTGACATTACCTTTGCTGCACCCTAGGATGTATAACATTCAACTTCATCAGAAGACAAAAATATATAGCTTACAAAAAAGGAATGAACCAAGGAAGCCTGTGGTGGAAAAATTTACCAGGACAACTGTCCAAATCCCAATCTCAATCAATAGCATAGCAAAGCAATAAAAAGTACCTGATATTTATGACCAACTCTTGAAAACGGAACTTCCTGGAGCAATATCGCCAGATACCTTAATCAGAACTGGAAATCTGCAATGAACCTGATAAGGCATTTCTCAGATTAATCTTGGAGTCCCCAAGGGAGACGCACTTTCCAGCTTGTGCATTACAATACCCCAGTCAAAACTGGACTACGATTCCCAGTTTTACCACTCAGCCAAAAGCAGAAAGCTAAAAAAATTTGAACTGTAACGAGGTACCAAAATCCTCCCCCAAAGTAAGCATTTAGTCTCAATACATGCGCATTTCACATATAAAGAATATCCTATTCCTAAAACGTTTCTTTGAAAGGAGTTCATCCCTGAATCTCCAGATCTCTCCAAATTCGCAATAGTCCTTAAGAAAACTTAAGTAGTCCAATGGAGAGAGACACGAACCATCGAGATTAACAACGCTGGTTTGCTCACATGGCTATTTCCAGCTGTAAATGTATTACCATTTTTAGGCAATAGGAGAGCCTTGACCATCATAAATTAAATGACTGGTAATGTTCACCAGATGAGTGTATAAACACATCATGACGTTCAACAAAAATTAGCGGCATGATGTTAATGTATACAAATGCCACGACTTGCCAACAAACTAGATTACATTCGTAGATATGCAGCAAACACCGTTAGGTATCTACAGCATACTGCTTTAAAATGAGTAAACAAATAATACATGCTTTCACAACATATAATTCACCCTTCTCACTAAAGGAAAAGGAAACTGCATAAATGGGTTCCTCAATTATAGTTTCCGGTCACAGCCACACATGGTTCCAGTGTGTGCCTGAGCAGTTTATAATATACCTGGACTCAGCCCACAATACCCAATCCAATTAAACAGATGCATGGAACAATTACAGGTGGAGAAATCAGAAGAAAGTATCAAGACGGAAATAATACAAGCTTGGTGGACAGCTCATACTACTCATAAATTAGATATTTTGTAAATATTGCCTAGCACCACAGATTAATGGTAAAACTCAATTCAGTTCACAGAAACTCCATCTATGTCATGGGTATACACCCTGTCTAGAAAAAACGGATATAGTATGAACAAGAGGATCTTGCAATTTGGTTTTAACATTTTACCTGCTGGCACTGCACTTCACAAGATAATTCTGATAGAAGGTACAAAAACATGTTTGAACTTTTTGAAAACAGATGGCTGTTCCCATATTTTCCAACAGAAGTATAGTGAGCAGAGTTGCTCCAGACCACAAATTCCAGCTAGTTAAGCATCATTTCTGATGTACAATAGTACTGAGCTAAAATAAATATTATCACCCACTGCAATGGGAATTGCAAGAAATTTCATAATTTCTAAAAAAAATTTAACTCTTGTATTTGTGACTACAAGGGCAAATTAAACCACAAAGCAAAATATTTTCTTTAAAACTTATCAAATATTCTGTACACATGTATACTATATATAACTAATCCTTTAAGTGTTAAGTTTTGTCCAGTGCTCACTTATTAACCATAGTCTCTTAGCAGCCTCCTTGTCTAATGCTACATCTGCCACCTCAGCCTCTGCTTTATTACTGAGAATAGAAGAGAATAAGAGAATAGTTCAGAATTATTACAAATTATACAAAATACAAACTTACTAATTAAAGCTTAAAAATAGCAAAAGAACAGGTGAAAAAGAAAATTACTGTTGCATAAATACACGAGAAGAATGCTATTTAAGTAATTAAATACTATAGATATGATGTTTAAAAAAAAATCCAAACAGTAAAACTACAAAATCTAAGAACAGAGTATAAAACATAAGAAAAAAATTATTAAACAAGTAAATGAATAAAATTATAAGGACACTAAAAAGACTACAAATGAGATAAGAGACCAGCAATGCATTTTAGAACACTGAAGAGTTAAAAATCACAGAAAGTTGAAACTAAAGAGCATATAGTGTACACAAAAAACTACATTACAAGAAAGTAAATCTAGACTACTGGAAATTAGTTTAAAATGGAAGGTTACACAAGAATACAGTCCATATTCTATCACATCAATGTAGGGAATATTACGAGTGTTAAGTTTCACATATATATATTTTATAAAAAAAAAAAATGAGTTCAAAATTGAAACCAAAATCTTTCCTTACCTGAAATATTTCCCAGTTACAGTTTCAAGATCAGAATTAAGAGCTGCATAAATAGTCGTCTGGGCACCTTGTCGAGGTGTTCTTAAAAACAGCCATAGCAATGGCTGTAAAAATATGTAAGCCATCCAACTTTTGTAAATGCTCATATGCCTTCCTAATTCTGTAAATACTATACCTGGATGTACAGCATTGCAGGTAACACCAGCACCTGAAGGAAAAGAGCAGGAATAATTCACATAAATACATTGAATTATATGAGAAGAGCTTTTATTAAAGATGTATATAAGAGCTCTTTAAAGCCTATTTCAATGAAGTGCAAGTTTTATGAATGCCTTCATTTATTTGTACTTGCTAGCTAAATACAAGTATATTCTACATCTATTACTACCTCCTCTTGAAAATATGGTCACACAAACATAATTTCAAGAGGAGGAGCATGACTTATAAACAAAACTATTTACTTGCAAAATTATGTACCTGAGTAAGTTGTGGATAACAACAGCGGGAACACTATATAATGCAACTTATAGTGCACAGCACATAGACAAATATAATTTCAATGGTGGATTTTTCAGTCGCCTTTGATTTAAACTGATCTACAATTATTAACCCAGTACTGTGATACAAAAAACAGTTCTTTACTCCCAGCTATGATAACAGAAAGGAATGAAAGATGAGGAAAGTGTTTCACACCTTGAACCTCTATAACTGGATGTTTGAAACTGGTTTCAGTGAAGAGATGACTGCTATGGTTTTCATATAAAGCTGGCTAATAGACTGACTAGTGCCCAGCACCATTTACCTCACTCATTAGTCAACTACATAATTATACAATTACAGAATTCACTATTAACCACACAAAACTAATGAAGAAATATAAATAAAATAAGAAGCATATGAAATGTGTTAATCATGTAATCAGGGACAATACTTAAACATATGCATTGCCCAGCATAGATTTTATTTTACATACAGTATTAATTTGTTATAGTATAAATGTAAAATTCAATATTAACCTGATTATGGCAGCAATTTCCGCCTATTTATCTCTTCCTGGCAAGGAAGAAAGATGTGTGTATAGCATAATATATAAATGCATGATGAATTACTAAAAAAAACAAAAAAAATGACAAGCATACTTAATATTCAAGGGTATACCAGACAATCATACTGTCTACAGGTTGGACAGGAGAGTCTATAGGCAATCAAAAAACAGAATTTGTTTAAATGCACCAAACAAAATAACTAAATCATTATTTTTAATACTTATAACTTTAATATAAGAAACATTATTAAAGGAATGAAAGAAACCCCAAAAGAAAAGATGAGGAATAGTAACCAATTATTTAAAAATCACCAGAAATGACTGACAATATCTCCAGTAACTGTTGTTTTCTATTACTGTACCACCTTACAAATAGACAGCTTAATGTCAACACCACCTGTGCCATGAACTACAGTAGCTGAATAGTAAAGCAAATTACACAATCATGTAGTGATAAACTTACAGACCCACCTTGAAACTGCCACCATAAATTACCCCTTGTTTACATATGTTTTCAAAATTCAGGGAAAGCAGAATGAAAAGCATAATTACACAGGCTGCAAAATATATATATAAATAAATATATATAAATAAAATATACATAAAAATAATATATAAAAACAAATATAAATAAATATATACTAGTAAAGGTATATGCTGTACATATTTAGTTAAGACTTTCCCACCAACTCTGGTTCAGTTATTAAAAGAATAAAGCTGTACTTAGGCTCATGATGCATTTGTGGTATCGTAAAATATTGTCATCTGGTTACACCAGATTAGATTAGGTCTGCAAAGAAGCCTATCTTTCCTTGGTTTGCTTTCCTTAACTTTTCATTTGATAATAATAATCAATAATAATCATATAAATGGAGGTTATAAAAACACAGCGTTATATTTCCTTCTCTTGTTGCTCACTTTCCCTTTGGGCAAGCGGGTTATGTAATTTCCCAACACTGGTGTCTTATTCTTAAATCCAGCAACAGCAACATACAGCTAAAGAAAATTCCATATGTGCTAATTCCCAGTTCTCATACGTTGATAATATGCATACCATCAATAACATGTTTAAGGAAAAATAGAGAAACAACTGCAGTACATACAAACTTCACATAATATATTCTGCAAATATATAAGTAGCAGTCCCAGATTGAAAAGACAAACAAAAAATAGATCATACAAAATAGCTTTGCAAATGTAGCATTACATTAGCTCTGGGTACTAGATATTACACAGATGTAGTTTAAATGGTGACAAAAAGATAATGACAGTCCTGTATTTTAGTGGATGTCTAAGTTAAGTATAGAATATTCCTGGGAGTGAAAAGTGTACTTTTGTGTCCAGGAAAGGTAACAGGAGAATTGCTTTAAAAAAAAAAATTAGTTTTGCAAAATTAGTACTGTAAGCTAAAGATATATATATATAAACAGTCAAAGATTAGTTGAGTGAGTTTTCGGTGGGTGTACAATGTATTCGTATCAATTTTGGAATTCTGAGGCTTCAAGGGATCTATGGATGCAGACACATGCAGGTGCAGTAAGGAGGCTCTGATTATGATAAATCTTGGAAGCATATAACTGTTGCAGAAATAACTCAGTTGAGATTTCTGAGGATACATGCAAAAACACAGGAAGGAAGGAATGTAGATCCACACATACAGACAAATGACCATAAAAAGTGGTTACTTACCAACAGCACTTGTGTTGTCAAAAGAAAAGAAAAATAATAATAATAATACTTACCAGCTAATCTTTCAGCTAGCTCTCTTGTAAAAAGAATGTTAGCAAGTTTGCTCTGAGCATAGGCTTCTCCTTCATCGTAGTTCTGATCACTGTTCAAGTCACTGAAATTGATTTTTCCTCTTGTATGCGCTACACTTGAGACATTAATGATGCGGCTGGGTGCAGAGGACTGTATAATAAATGGTTTTTCATAGTCAGATATTGTTTGAACATTTTAGAAAATGAAGCAAAAGAATTCCAAAAAAAATTATGTGTACAAGAAAGCCTATTTTAACAAAGAATATAGATAGATTTGAAGATATTATCACCAATCCTTCACCATTACAACCCTGAACATTTACAAGGTGAAGTTTCAAAAAGAAAATTAAATTGTATTCATGAAAATATTTAATATGCTTATTTTCTTGACATTCCCTTACCACATTATTTAATATATAGGAACAAATATTTGGCATTTATTACATTTAATATAATTAACAACCTTGAGCTTGTCCAGAAGAAGATTCGTTAGGAGGAAATGACCCATGTGATTAGTTCCGAGTTGCAGTTCAATGCCTTCTGTCGTGTAAGACTTTGGACATCGCATCACTCCAGCGTTGTTTATGAGAATGTCTAGTCTTTCTTCATCTGTAAAGAATAAGGGCAAAGTTTCCTAAAGTCATGGGATATTTCTGAAATCTTCTTGGCTATTTTTTCAATGTCTATCACCACAAATAATGCTAGAGATTAGAACAAATACAGCAGAGAAATCCTAAGAGCAATGAAATCATATACTGGTTTCTCCACTTACATTCTGCACATACTTAACATCACTTATGAATATGCATCAGTATTAAAGTTTCAATTCATCACTGTGCTTGTAATAAAACTATACTTTGCCATACAATTTGCAAAGAAACTGCAGTTTAAAAAGTAAACAAATACAATTCTCAAGCTTAAATGACTTTTGATAGAGAAAAACTTACAAACATTAGCTACAAATGTCCACTCCTCATTCAACAGAGCGTAATAATTTCATATGAAATGGGGATGAGTCATTGGCAAAATAAGCTGAAAACTTGATATTCAACATATTTTAAGTCATTAACTCACTTCTCTTGAATCGACGAGCAAAACGATGTATTGACTCCTGTGATGCTAAATCACACTCCATACAGTACAATGATCTACTCTGTGTCTCCCAAGCGATATCCTTCCTTGCCTGCAGAATAAGAAATAGTAATACATTTCAGGCTTTAATGAATAAATTTCAACAGAAATCTAATGCATTTAACCAATACAAAATAACTATCTTTTCATTACCACCAAAGAACTATGTTGTCCTGGTACCAGAAACCCATAACAGTTCTAAAATATTGAAGAGCTGAGTATAGCAAGTAGACAGGGTTAAAATAAATATGAAAAAAAAAAATTGTGATGGTAGTTCGCCTGTGAAACGACTGTATTAATATTACTTTCATGCCGTAAATGGAGGGAAAAAGAAAATGTTTATGGATTCTGCTATGATATACAATACTTCTGCAAGCTAAAATTACATAATATATTTTTATTGCATATATGTGTCCTGTTTTTCTAGGATCTTGGTTAAGACTTGAGTAATAACAATTTAAGGCATAATTAAAGATTGAATAAAATGATTTAGTATAATCTAAATATCAATTAACAATATATAATGATTGACAATAATTGTCAAGTCTTAACCAAGATCGTAGAAAAACAGAACATATGCAGTTTATACACTACAGCAAATTATTTACTTTCAGAAGTAAAAGACGTTGACATGATAAAAATTTCTGACATTTGAATGTAACAGTCATCCTACCATCCTACCTATCAGTACTTACTGCGTTACATTTGTCCATATCCCGACAAGCCATTATCACCCTGGCACCACGATTAGCCATTTCTTTTGCAGTTTCCATTCCAATGCCGGTATTTGCTCCAGTAACAACAACAGTTTTGCCATCGAGTCTTTCAGTACCACTGTAGTTACTACCTCCCAGAAATTCTCTGAGGAGAAAAGAAGTTGATAATTCCTCTTTATTCTTTAAAGAAAAGGCAACATCACAAGATTTACAGTGCTTGTAGGTGACATTAATGAGTTGTAATAGGAGTCATACTATTACCAATTATACTTAACTTCGATAGTTAGGCCTTATTTGTCATACTATTACCAAAGATACTTAACTTTGATAGTTTGGCCTTATATGTAATCATAGGTGCAAAAACACTCCCATTATCCCATATACATGCATAACCTGAACAAGATCCATGGTATCATAAAACTTACAAGTAGTAGAAAAGAGGTTCAGAAAAAATGGGTAAACAATGGTTTGAATTGTCTGTCTTTCCACTTTCCACAGTAAAAACAAAATAAACTTATGAGAGTGATACACTTGTATATAATAAGGTGGCCAATACAAAAAGAAGGTTAAAATAGATCATCGTACACTTCACATCTAATATTTGTGCTTTAGGAAGTGATAAAATATGAAGCCTAGTTTTAATCTTGTAATACCATAAACTATTACTGTAATTCACCTAGAAATAAGAAAGAAGAAAGAAAGACACACATGCTGCCGCTGACATGTGTCTGCCTGAGCAGCGAGGTTATCTTCTGAGAGTCGAGATGGTGGCCTTGAAATCAGCTGAGATGCAGCAAGGTCAAGGACAAACAGAAGTTAGGTCAAATATCTTTCTTTCTTAAGAACAATGATCACTGATATATATATTTTTTTTTAATAAAGTTACTGTAAAGTATTGATGTATATCATGAAAAATGGTTGATAATGTCAAGCTAATATTATTATCACATGAAATCTGTCCCTAAAGCTTTCATCTGGATGACAATAAATGAAAAAAAAATTGAAAAATCATGAAAAACAAAGCTACACAACCAAAGCCGGTCTCAAAGTCTAGTACCCAGTACCAACTAACGGTACTGGAATAACCAATGTCTAGCTTAAACCCCAAAGGCACACACGATCAATAAGACTTCTTCACTTACTTAAATATAATAATGCCGCCAGCAAATGCTCCAAATCCACTTAAAACCATAAAGTATCTTGGAGGTTTCATGGCTTAAATGTTACGTCAATGTTGAATAATTTTCTACTAACTCTTCTTCTTGGACCCTTGGATCGTGACTCCTTCGAGGGTTAAGCCCTTATATCTGAACTCCAAGGTATCTCGGTGACATGAATTTATGAATGGTGAAGTCAAAAGATAGCAAATATATAATATAGTTATAATATAGCTTCATGCCATCGTTTGATTTCACTTCATTGTGTATCCTCTACATGCATATTTATTTCTGTAATTTGTAAGAAACTAAAATACATGCCCTCAACATAACCATTCCTAATGTGGCTTTATCACTTTGCTTTGCTGTCAAAGACATGAGACAAAGTTTGATAAGGCAAATAAATCCTGTAAATGGAATGAGCTGCACTTGAATGTTATTTCACTTTCCCTAAAGGGAGCTACGACATGGTTAATCATCTTGCATTCACTTCTATTTAGTGTAATAAATTCGGTTTCAAGAGATATCAAATGGGAATGTGCCTATCTAGAACTTTTTCTCAGCATCATCTGTATTATTATTATTATTATTATTATTATTATTATTATTATTATTATTATTGTTATCAATAGTAGTAGTAGGAGTAGTAACAGCTGTAATAGTAGTAGTGGCGGTAGTTGTAGTAGCAGTAGAAGTAGTAGTAGTAATACCAATGACAACTGGGACAATATACAAACTGAAGATAACACATATATGCAGCACGCTGAAATCCTAGAAGCATAACAAAATTTATAAAGAAAGAAAGAAAGAAAATGAAAAAAACAAAATAATGAAAATTGACATACAAACTTCCCAATTTTGCTTTTTAACTTTGAAATATAATAGCGTTTCCATATTCAGGATAACTGCCACTCCCATATCTACAGGAATTAGAGTTACCGTACTAACGCCAGAACAAGAAGAAACGGACAGATATGGAAGCAAGATAAAGGAAAACTTTAAAAGGGTATGAGCATACTAAATTCACAGCTCATAGCTCTTCAAC
>BDMR012750660.1:0-12625 GCA_002091895.1 Caridina multidentata
CTGTCACTGTAATTTCATCTGAAACCTAAAGTTACTACGTTAATATTTCACTGTAAAAAAAAAATCAGGTCAGTTGTGGAAGACACTTCCATAAAGAATACACTTCCATATTCTCTGAAAAAGCAATACTCCTTGATTTACATTACTGCATTATGATGATAAAAGAAAAAAAAAAGACACTGCCATAAGGATCTAATCAATAATCAAGTGGATCAAAAGATAGTAATTGATTCTGATGCTGTCACAAATACCGTCCCCGCAACCATGAATAAAATATAACAACAGGATACAAAAATTAAAAACATAACTTTTACTAACGGTTAAAAGAAGGATGAGGACCCAGTAAGCACAAGAAAATATCCTTTCTTTGAAAACTGTGCCATCTCTGCACTGCTGAAGTCCTATTTAATCAGGTTTCATGTAAGTGTCATTGCATACTACAACTAAAACTTTTCATGCTTTGATCCTGCCTGAAAACCATGTTCATCTTTGCAATATTTATTTCCTGTTTTACAAGAATGTTTTCTGCATCAGAGCTGAACAGAAATATTCAAGAACGCTTAAAACAATACGTTGGTAGCATATAACCTCTCCAACACCATGTGAAGCATAAAAGTCAGAGGTTTGTAATTTGTATAAAGATTTCTAGAATATAAGTTAATTTTTTTTTGCAAAATCATGAATGAAACTAGGAGCAACACTGTCAACAAGTGATTTTTTAATACATAAAACAGTACACAAAAAGCTGCATCAGAATTACTTAGTTTAGAAGCTCCGACAGTCTTAAGCTTTAATCCTTTCTCTCAATCCTAAGTGAAGTATAAATCTTAATCAGAAAGTTTAGCATTATTGAGAAACAGAAAAGCACAACTGCAGATAAACACATAATGGGCTACAATACATATGAGAACACGATCAAAACAGTAAAAGATGTACAATTAGCGCTCGTCTCTTTGCCGGTGTAATAAGCATGCTAATCACTGCACTGAAAGTGTCTGGTTTACGTCAATACAGTACTACAACTAATCTGAATTATGCAATGTTTACATATCAAACACTGTCGGAGAGGCTCTCCATCAGAAAGCAGATAGGCAAAGCTAATACCAATGCACATAATAGTGATCCTACCTCAAAACGTTTAAAATTTCTGAGAAGTCTTGTGCTTCAGTCTCCTTTAGGAATATCATGGACCCTGAAGGCTGGCTGCATATGATTCATATCAAAGTATACAGAAATTTTAAAAAATATATCTGTATTTAAAAAATGCATCATAGCTAGATCTCATCTCTTATGCAATTCCTCAAGTTGAAGCGACTCAATAACTAATTCCACATGTGAATATTAACTGCTCAAAGCACAATATCTGCTATAAATTGTGTCTCCCTGAACTCTGCATACTTATCAAAATAACTACAGTTAAAAACAGGATTTGCAGATCATATCAATTCAAAGTCTAGAACTGGATTTTATATTATAATTCTTAATTTAAGATCAAACTAATGAATTCATGGAATATGGCATGATCAGAAATAAAATTTATTATACAACCATGTTCATTTTCTCTCTCAACAACATTTTCATATAATGCTTAGATTCTATGGCCATGTGCTTTGATGGATAAAAAAAAAAGGAAAGAAAAAAAAAAAAAAAATTCAACCAAAATATATCTGGCACCAACATCCCATTTAAGAATTAGCCTAAGGATGAAAGGGCACTTTTAAGTCTAAGTGCAGAAATTGCAATTTGATTGATAAGTAAAATTCATACCATCTTTTTCTCGCCGAGGGGGAAGTAGACACAGAATGGCAAGGGCCATGGTAGCATGCCAGGCAGAGTGAACATAGTAATAGTTGTCATGAGTTTCCAGGAAAGCATAGCAAATGAGTCCTGAAGCAGCCAATAAGACACCAGGAAGCAAACAGGTCAGCCAGTAACCTTTAGTTGGATAGCATCCACGTTCCTTTTTACAGTGCCATGTCTAAACAATATAGAAAAACTATTTAAGTTTACACTCTTTACCAATACTGTACATAATTGTAAAAGAACTTGATCATTAACAGGCAGGTATTTTAATATTAATGGTAACTCAATCAAGTACAAATAACACATTACTTTTAATTACATTATAATTTATATGTCTCAAGAAAATACCTTTACAATGCTCTTACTCTACTTCAAGAATATGAGTATTATATGTTCTTCCATTAAATTTAACTTTCTTTACCAAATCAGACTAAATTTAATTAAAACAACCTATAAAAGGATCACAAGAATAATCAGGAACATCAAAAATTATTATAAAATTTATGCACAAACAAGTGAAAGGAACCAGACTGGTGAATAATGTTATTTTTACTTGGAAAAAGAGATTATCTAGACCAAAATGGAATTTGCTGCATTCTGCATCAAATTAAGAGTATAGCCACTATTATTAACAGTACTGCAATCTTATTTGCTGTCTATAAATATAAATGAAGACTACAAAATATTTATATTATGGAACCCTAAAAACATAAATCATAAAAAAAATATCTAGGTAGGAAGCAATGGTGAATTAAAAATAACATTTAAAAGAGTATGCAAGTCATCAAACCACTGCTAACTAACATATGTATTAACTCAAATGAGATGAAAAACAAAACACTCAATACAGAAATTAAGATGATGTTGGCAAAGTACTGCAAACCTACTTATAACTACACAAGTAATAGGTAAATTTCACAAAAATACTGTATTCCTTGACATAATGTTTGTAAATTACAATACAGTTTGAAATACAAACATACAAGCCCTGATGATACCACAGATTGCTTAAATATGTATTGTATTATTGAAGGTAGCCCACAATTATATGAGTGTGTATAATAATCCATTTTATTTGAGCTCTTGCTCCCTGTTCTGGGAGAGGAAGCTCAAATAAACTGAATTATTATACACACTGATATTATTGTGAGTTACCTTCGATATTCTTAAATCACGATATATTATTGTGAGTTACCTTCGATATTCTTAAATCACGATATTGTACCAACTTCAAGAAATATATTGTACTGTTCAGAATATGAAAGAATTAAACATCCTTAAATTGCCCTACACCCCCATGGTTATAACAATGTTGCATAAACAGACAGAAGAAAAACACTTACCCAGGAGGATACCATGACAACGAATGCTGAAACAGAGGGCACCACAAATACCCAGAGCCCTGTTCGGTCATATTCCACGCCTAAAGCTACCACCTGGGGAATCATTTTATTAATATCTTACAACACACAATGAAACTGAGAACCTAAATTATTCAGTCTCAAACTACAGTAAAAATATCTCATATATATTTTAATTTGCTCGTTAAATTAACCACCATATATAGTAGTTTGCTACTCTAAGGGAAAGATACACACCTGAAGAAAGTTTACCTCATGAGACACAACTTAAAATAAACTGCTTTATCTCTCTGTAGCATCTCTTTGTCCCTTAGTTAATAATGAGCATGAATAGCAACTTCTTTTATTTCAGTATATAAGCAAATTAAAAATCCCTGCTATTTAAAAACAAGACTACTTAATACATAATAAGAACTTACCATTGCACCAGCCACATGCAACAAGGAGTAGAAAGAATGTGGAAGTTCTGCCATAACAATGAGTGTGACCCAAAATGAGAATATGGCAGAGTAAAAATCACAGAACTGCAAGACACTGAGTCTCATAATGCAGAAACTGTAGGGCTCTTGGTCGCAGGCATGATAAAACTGTAAGGGAAAAAAAAATGGAAATAAAAATAAAAATAAATCAGTGAATAACATTAAAACTGGACATCAAATGAGAAAATTGCCATAATTCTCAGTGGTTTTGAGACCCAGATTCACACACTCCTATGTACTGTGAGATTTCTCCCTTTAAGATACAACTTAAGTAAAAAAAAAATTCATCACAACTTTTTATGGATTCCTGCCAGAAGTCTTGAACATTTTTTTCCAAGCTAAAAATTAATAACCATAATACCCATTCATGCATAAGCATGACAATGCAAATACATTTTCCTGTAGATGACAAAGGAATTCTGTATATGTCACCTATATCAGCGAAGAGCCTTATAGAAGTGGTTTGAGAAAGATAGAGAGAGGTATCTGCAGCTCTGATTACAATATTAGTCTTTGACAACAACAAATAACTCTTGTGTAATCATTAGCCAATGGCTGAATCTCCAAGTTAAAAAACAATTGACTGCATTCATAAAATGCGATGTTTCAGTTAAATTATTAACTTATCGCTAAGAATAATACTAACCTCTCTCAAGGAGTAGCAGTGCCATATTAACAAATAGGAATCAGTATTGACATGGGGTAAATCATGCTGCTTAAAATAACTACCTGAAATATTTACTTTAGCTGGCAGAAGTGCAACCAGACAGGGCAAAACCTAACATTCACTGACCCTTAGGTACTACTCTGAAGATATCACAGTCCCACTTTCATAAAGTGATGTTACAAAAAATTCTGTTATTTATTCACTGTTAGTTAAACCTAGTTAATAAATACAAATATACTTAAATAAATAAATAAATGAATAAAATAAATAAAATAAATAAAATAAATAAAATAAATAAAATAAATAAATAGGTAAGTAAGAAAGCAAGTACAAGAATAAATAAATAAACATTTACCTATAGTAATTTAAAGCTAATCAATAAATCAATCAACTAATCAATCAATTAATCAACCAATCTATCTGTTAAGATAGATTGGTTAAATGCTCCTTCTCTACAGAGAAGGAGCATTTTTATCTGAGAAAATTTATTCATGAAAAGTTAGGATAAACCATTACTTTCAATAGCAAATAAGAATACATGAATAGTCCCCCATTATGGACACCACCGTATGGTAACTCATGAAAAAACATAAAATTGGAATATTACTAATACAGCTACACCCACACATACATGATTAGTTGAATTACCATATTAAAATTATAAGACTGAGAATATGGAAATTGCATTCAAGAAAATAAGCTACAAGCAACAAAAATAATCATTGTAATAATCATACCGTTGAGAAAACCATTGTGAACGCATAAACAATTGCCTCTGCAAAGTATCTTCTTTTAAGTGCAAGGATGATGGCAGGTAAGAAAAATAGATTGGAGAGAGTAAGTAGCATTGTGGCAAGCAGGAGTTCCCAGTTTGGTGTCGCTTGCGAACTATCTGTGCATCCCCAGCCACGATATCCTGTTGTGCATGAATGATGAATTATTTAAACATGATCACCATAGAGTTTAAATTCCTGAAATGGTCATCATTAAACTTCTGTATGACTTTCACTAATACTAGGTAAAATAAAATATGACAAATGCTTATTTAATACTGCAGAATTTATGGAAGAACCTTCAAGCGCTATATGTTGCATTTCATTCTGTGTAACGAAAGAGTTTACAAACCTATGCATGTATCATAAAAAAATGCCTATAAAATTGAGGTAATTAATCATAATTTTTCCAGTTATTTTCATAAACGTTTTAGGAGACGACAAACCTGCTTCGCACACACATGTGGAGAAAATGAAGCCCCCAGATATGTACTGGTAACAAGAACCGTATTTGCCGCACTTGCCTTGCAGGCACGATGCAGAATTGACACCAAAAATAATAATGGTCTCGTTGACAGTGCAGTCAACCATTTCACTGGAATTAGAGTAAAGGGAGTAAATTTAATACTTTTGCAAAGTACAGAACCTATAGGTAAGAATAGTATAAATAAAGAAACAAGTGAGAGCACTAACAAGTATAATTATACAAACCTAATACACGCATTATGGCACAGTGATAAGGCATGGAATGGTGTTGTACACACTTGTTAATTACCATTACACATTGAAAGTCAACAAAAATTCTATATGGATAAGAACACACATGAATACCCAATTCCTTTGAGTATATCTGCAACTCATCTACAAATAACTGAACCTATGGGAAGATCAGTCACTATCAGCCTTATCAATTTTTCTTTCTTGCACAACATACAGGTAAATTAAGGAATTTAACATTTTCAGGGTACAAATGATCAGTTCAGAGCTACAAAACCAAAGGTATTTCAAGTGCATCAATTTCCAAAATTGTAATTTTACATAAAAGATTGTTACACCTCCTCCTAGAGAAAGTAACAAGAGTTATGATACTAATTCTTAAAATTAGGCTAATCTGTACATCTCTCAGTCATTACTATATGATCATTTTCTTCAGAATTTGTCAAATACATACTAAAACAGAGTTGTTTTGTTCAACTGCCAATAAGGTTGAGATACGTCATATAATTATTTTACCAAACAAATGTAAAAAGGAGACTTTGTAAAATCCTCTCTGACAAACTAACTTACCTTTCATTAGTGAGAAAGCAGCTTGGAACGAGTGTAAGGTACCACTGTCCAGGTTCGGGAAATGGAATGAATACCTGAGAAGCTATAGCGGAATGAGCGGTTGTGTTAACTAAAAGAGTATACCCCCTCGAACACTCCCAGTTTGAATTGGGTTCTTCACGTATGCCACGACTTAAGCATCCAGCAACGCTGAAGTTGTGCACACTTATGTTCTGTGAGGAAATGAAAATAAATATATAAAATAACAAAACAATTTCAAAATTATAAAAAAATAAATCACTTATCAAAGCAATGGAAAATAAAGATACAATTATATAACAAATATTTTTCTCTTTAAAGTCATGATAAAATAATGTTTTTCTTTAACATGAAAAATTAAAAAAAAAAAACACACATGTATATCATACTTACCATAAATGGAGATACAGCAAGTTCAACACTCATAGTACCCCCTATGTCAATGATGGGCTCTAAAGAAAATGTTAACATAGTTGGAGATGCATTGGAGATATTCAGGAGGAGAGGAACAGTGCCATTTTCATTGGGGGGAAGGTCATATTCAAATACAAAGTTGCCACCAAATGTCTTCTTAACCAATTTATGCCTGCAAATCATTCCTGCACATTACAAAACATCATTGTCCAAAGCAATACATTCTAGTGTTGAATTATTTACCATAGTAAACAGCATATTTCTGTATTTGCATAAATCAACAAAATGTCTTACATAAGTCATCTTCATTATTATTGTTCAGTCTCATATACACAAATATATAAACACTTATACTGTGGAGTATGTATATAATATACATAAGGCATACATATATACATATGCTATATGGTATAGCTATATAACCTGATTTCAGTAACTGTATTTTCAGTGGTGTATATGCTTAATATACTTTTTTTTCATTCACTTCTAATCATCATCAATTCCACATCAGTTTCAGTTTACTTGTACAAATATAATTTATGTAAGTTTGGAGGACACTTCCTGACAGAGCCCCCTTTCTAAGATTTACAACAAAGTCTTGAAGACATTCAAGTGACTTTAACCTCCAGCTGGAACAACTATTTTTATTCATTTTATATTTTATGGAAAAGCTACTTAGAAATAAATATCAAACAAATGATACAGTGGGAGTACCAGTGCTGACAACAGCTAGTACTGGCATAATTCACATCAATTTAGCAAGGAAGGTGCTACATCACAAAGCGTGTGGCAATAATAACTTACAATAACAACTTGTATATTCAAGCTTGGCCTTAATATAAAAGTTGCAATGCTAATGTTAACCAAAACACAACTTTAACATATGGTTTAACTTTTGAATTAGTCTGTTTACTAATCAGCTAACTTAGGGAAACTAATGAAATATAGAAAAAGAGTAACTCATGTGGTACTTCGACATACAGAACATATAATATTTAAATTTTACTTCTCAGCCAGTACAGCAATGATAACTACATCACATCTGGGAAAACAATTCTGCTGGAAAGCTGATTTGTAATGATAAGCACACTTCTAGTCATCAAGTTACTACAAACCGTAACTTGCATGTACCTTATGCCTTTGAAATAATACTGTATCTAACACATCTTGACTTTTCATACTACAACTGCCAGTGCCAACCTCATGTCTAGCACAGGAACAAGTTAAAAGGTAAAAGGCAAATTGCTTCCTAATACAAACCTTGGCCAGCAGCTGTCAAGGACATGGTGTCTAGAGTTAAGAGCTGGCATAAACAGAATTCTTCTTGAGTGCAATGATGCAGGAGTAACCTGAGCTGCTTCTTCCATAAGTTCTTCAGTATCATTTACACTGATATCAGTCTCATTAATCAAAGGGGGGCTACTTGTAACACTTACAGTTTCTGGACATAATTGATTTAAATTCAGTTTACTGAGTAAATGGTAACTGCTCTTGCCTGCCTCATCACACACTGAAAATAAATGATGGGTAAAAAATGAGGTATTACTGTACAAACATTTATCAAAAGCATAAACAAATGCAAATAATTAAAGTTATGCAACATGATGTTATATTAATTACTTAATGAGACAATACAAATTCCATTCAGAACTCTCAGTTAGTGAAAGAGAATATGTATGGTACTTAATAAAAATATTCACTTAGGTTTCCAAGGGGAGCAAGAGGAATCTCGTGGAATACAAGTTCAACTAAGCAAAGAGAACTGAATACTAGAGTCTAACATCAGTATGAAAGAAGAAAGATTGTATAGATGCACAAAGAAGCTTTAGCTTTAGCAAAACTACTAAGGAGACATGTCCCATTCAAGATAACATTTAGCTAAGTCAGCCTCTCAAGATATCACTACATGTCTCAGGACACTTGTATATCACTCTTGCTATGCATCTGGTAAAGTGGATCTGAAATATACATCTAATACAACAACAAGATTCCAACATATGGGGGAAAAAACACAAGTGCTCATTAAAATATTTTTTGAATTACACCAAACAAGATAAATATAGGACTTTCAATGCATTAGTATGTCCAATTAAAGACTGGAGCAGGATGAAATGGGGTTTTAGGGGAAAAAAATTCCTGCAATGTTAAAAGACACAAAAAGCTGTTTCAGTGCTGTGAAACAGTAGCTTTGCTAATTAAAATTTTGTTATTTATGAGCAAATTTTGATTATTCTAGCCTCATTATTTTAAAAGCCAGTTGTAATTTCACTTTATTTCCCTTTCTAAAATAAAAACTTTTACCAGTTATCATTAATTTCAAGGCATTCTAAAAGAAATTACTATTACTCAGATGGCTGTTAACAATTGTGTACATAAAAGAAGACTGGGTGAGCTACTGGAATAACTTTTCTAGGTAACAATAAGGTACTTACAGTAAAGCTTGACAGCCATGCTAAGTTGAACATATGTGTCATGAGTAATTAGTTGTATATAATGCCAGGTCTCTTCCTCTGGAGTAACCTCTAGGGTGCAAGTGTCTCCTGTGGCATCTTCCTCACATTTATGTATTCTGTAATAAAAATGCATCTAATTATTTCATCTAATTTGGCGATCATCATTCTTTACTCATAGTGGTCATGTTCAAACACTGATGCTAGACAAAAAGAAAACAAAGTAAGCTAATTTACAAAAAAGAATGGTTTAAAAAATTGAAATCCACAGAAAATTTTTTAAATTTTAATACTGTACTGCTAATTTCAGGCTCAATACAGAAAAAAATTATGCAACCAAATTCAATAAATATTCATTTATTGCAATTTATGTGATATTACAACCAACAACATGAGGCTCTACTCAAGTGATCATAAAAGACAACAATAGATACAGCTTGCAGTTCTAAATGTAGCCAACAGTCTGGTACACAGATGAAGTTTATTGCTTTATCTTATGAAAATAAAACTTAGTACCGTACAATATAAACAGCTTACAATACAAAAACAAAACATTAACTTACACTGTATCAGATGAATTTGGATTAGGTAGCCCCCTACTTCTAAAAGCAATGTCTACAAGACAAGCAGAATTGTCTTCCACTTCATTAAGTACAACACAATTGCTGATGTTCACGACTACCAGCCAAGTCGATGATGGAACATAAAATCTGAAGGAGATATCAGAATACCATGGTTATATAACTCACAGTATCTCAACATTTTAATTAACATAATGTAAAACTCACATAAAGAGAAATTACAACACTGTATTAATCTAAGATGCTAAAATGGTGTGTTTTATGATCTTTATTAAGCTCAGTCAAAACTAAAGCAACATCTTGCCTCTGGTATAATCTTTAAAGGAAAACACTGAAATGACTATGACTACAATTAACAAATTCATTACTTACAGTTTAAAAACCTAGTTTCATTTGCTCTGTCACTGGTTTTTGACTCAATACTGTAACATGAAAAGAATCTAATTCCAGACCTGCTGTTAAGACTCAAACCTGTAATATTGGGATCCTTCAACTTTTTGATAAAGCTGAATCTCTTGGTGCGAATGTATCTCTGGTACAACTGTTGTGATCTGTTCCTCCTGGACATACTTGGCTTTTGCTCGTAACCAAGAGTGGCAAGATGGAAAAAGACCCTACAGACAATAATGCAAAATTTAAACATTGCTTCCCCAGTACAGTATTCAAATAAATTACATAAATATTCAATTTGGAGCTATCAAAAACCTGTAGTATTTACAGCAATCATACTATCCAATATAGAGTGAAGATACTTGCTAAATGCATACCTGCACATTTATTGGTACAACATTAGCTAACAATAAGCACAAAAAATGAAAACTCACAGCTTGAGTTATACGATTAGAAGCTTCACTAATGAAGGCAATCATGAACCAATCGCCAGCTTCAGGATAAGGGACGGACAGATAAGCTGGCTTCATGTCTGACTTCAAGTGCAACTCATAAACCTCTGAGCGATCTACCCAGAATGCTGAAGGATATTCTGATCCATCAGGATTGACTACAGGGTAGCTATGAGGCTGCAGATAACTGAAATTAAAAGTATATAAAATTATATATATAAAATATTTATAATTAACAGCTCAAGAAAAAAGTATGAGAGATGAAACAAAAAGTTACCATACCTATATGTAAAAAGTACAAATCTACTTATGAATTATAAAATACGTACACTGAAATGTTGCGAGGATCGCAGGCTAAAGTATCATTAGCAGTAAAATTAAATGTGGCAGTAGACACATGAGGGGGGATCAGGAAGTGGAAGATCTGGACATCCTTATAAGCTCCATACACATACACTTGCCTTCCTGCCAGCACCTCATAAAGCACCATTCCTCCTGAAATTAAAAAAATAAATAAATGAAGTGGGATAAATGACATCTCAATGTATGACTTGGAAATAACACTTCAAAAAATGGTATATATCTGGTATATATATCTGTCATCAAAAATTATTTCTGGGGAACTGAGTCTGAAATATGATGCCACTTGTTACAAAATGGAAAATTTAGCTGACTGTATCCCAACATCATAGAACATTAACAAAAGTTTTTTTTTTTTATCTTTAAAAATGCAGGACTAATATTTATAAGACTGAAGTTTTTCAAGCATAAAATTGGCAAAGCTGCCAGATCTGGAAACAATACATATACATTAGTCAACACAGAAAAAACATACAATATATATACGATAAATCTAAAAATTTAATTGAAAAAGCCGACAAGGAATTTGCCAGGTTAGCTTCCATTCCCTATTACCCATGCCTTTCCAGCTCATCACTAGCTGTATCTTCTAGCATAGCCTGTTTAGCATCACTAGGTTCACTTATATAGTTCATCCTTCAGTCACTCTAACAATACGGACCACAGCAGGCATATATACTAAATGAAAACTACTTAACCCGACTTTGTTTTTGAAAACTGAAATCTGATAGCAATTAAATTTAGCCATACACAAAGAAACATAAACATACAAAGCAATATATATAAATACATAACTGTTTACTTAGCTCAGACAACAGATTTCAATCAAAGACTCTACTAACAAAGCCTTCATGCGTAACATGTACTTTAGTTCAATTTCCTCCAATCATACAATCTTATTTGAGAGAGGTTTGTAAAATGCCTTCTGGATCTGATATTTGGAATTAATTAATAACTCTAAATGTCCTTAATCAATCATTCAAATACTATAAAAAACAATTAAATGTGTGTAAATCAAAGTTATTAAACAATAAATTAAATTTTCCTGAGGTGATCATCTTACCACAGGAGGACTCTGAGAAAATTTTACCCAACTGTTTGATAATGATTTGCAGAAAATTGCTACGTAAGATGATATATGTCTTTCTCTGTAAAAGTTAACATGGTAATGTTAATTTAGTAAATTTAAAGTTCATCCACACTATTAACCAAATTTTAAGATAATACTAACACACCTGAACAAAAAACGAAGAACAATATATTATTTATATAGGTGTGTATATATATGCTTGTCACATGATTATGTTCAGACTTATACTTGATGTTCACCTTTAAAACACTCACATAAAATACAATTCATTAAGAGTGCAATTTTAACTAGTCTATTTTTAATCCTCCTTAGAATTATTACAAAGCACATAAGTTAACTTTATTTCTTTTTAAGTGAAAGCTGCAAAAAAAATAAATTACAATCAAATATAACCTAAAACTAATATACTGAGGCAAATTATTCAGTTACTAAACACCTTTACCCAACATACTATTACAGAAAACTAAAATGTATATATTCAAACAACGAAACACTGACAA